>WYDF02024624.1:0-13045 GCA_009867245.2 Adranes taylori | reverse complement strand
AAACTTGTAATAAAACAATAGATATTGTTAACTTTTGATACCAAAATATTAGAAAAAAATAATTAAAAATACACAATCTTTTACGCTTCCAATCCCTGGTGTTTGATAGTGAATAGAAGAAAATATTTACCGGTTTTAACTTAAAAGTTTTACCGTTAAAAGCAAGATACTTTAGAAGCTTCCTTTGAATGGATTCTAAACGGTTACTGTGGATTTTATAAAACTGATTCCATAGTACTGAACAGTACTCAAGATTAGATCGAACGAATGCATTATAAAATAAACTGATGCAGAATGAGTTTTGAAATTTTGAGCAAGTTCTAATTAGAAAGCAAGCATTTTGTTAGATTTAGAAAAAATATGATTATAATGGACAGTGAAGGAAAGCATGGTATCAAAATACACTCCTAAATCTTTATGTTTTGATATGTTCTCAAGGTAACATTTGTTTATTGAGTATTTAACTAAACTTTTAGTTTTTTTACTACTGAAGATAAGGGTTTTGCATTTGTTGATATTTAGTTGGAGTCTATTATTTAGTTGGAGTCGTTGGGATTATCAATGACTTTGAATATTTTCAGGCCGTCGGATATAGTAACATGGAGGATTCTAATATCTCCGGAAGATCATTTATAAATAGGGAGAATTGAAGTGGAGCGAGATTAGTCTCCTGAGGCGCACCGCTTGGTGCACTAAGTATATGAGATTTAAAACCTTTATGTTCTACAAATAAACTTCTGTTAGCCAGGTATGGCCGTAAAAGTAGTATTAGATGATTTGAAAAACCTAGAACATGAAGCTTGTGAAGAAGTATGTTGTGGTCCATCTTATAGAAGGCTTTACTAAAGTCAGTAAATATTACATTCACTTCTCTGTTATTGTACAATGCATTTGATGCGACTTCAGTAAATATAGTCAAATTGATTTTGGTCGATCTACCAGGGGAAAATTCATGCTGTTTGCTAGAAATGCGGGATTTCACTTGAGAGAAGATTTTGTTATAGATACAGGTTTCGAATACTTTGGATATGTTGGATAATATTGAAATAGGTCCATAGTTTATTACATTGTTGATGTCGCCATTTTTGAAAACAAGAGATATTCTGCTGTGTTTTAATAGCTCTGGGAACGTGCATTCCTTTATAGCTTGATAAATAGTTTAGTCAACGGTTTGTACAGAACTCTTCGGAATCCACGAATGAGTTGACAACTATGAGATTACTGCTTGTATTGTTAGTAGCCTTGTAATAATAGGTTGGTAGAGGAGCTTGATTAGATAGTTCACAATGGTCCGCAAAACTGTTTACAATATCTTGCGGGGTAATGAGTTCGATATCGTTGTAAAACATCTTACCCAGGATTCTACTTGTGTCTTTTTTAGAATTATATAGGACCTTTATCAATACTGCCTTTTAAGTTAGATCTGAGATTTTTAAATTCATTGTAGTAAGAGTTAAGTTTTGTAGATTTATATAGTTTATGTAATTTTCGTGTTCTGTCAAAATCATTAATTATTTTGGATATGAAGCATGGTGGATGCCTACAATTGAAACCTTAGGTTTGAGGAACATGCTTACTAATAGTAAAGGAAATCACTAAAGCTACGCAACACTTCGTAATACGTCGATATTACTTTTGCCGAGTGTTTAATATTAGCGTAACGCCTGTAATACATTGACGTTATTATACTTGGGGTGTCTGACACCAATGTAAGCCAAAACTCTTCATTCTAATGTAGGGATGTAAAGAATTATTGCCAAACGCACCTGACCTCGTAATACGTCGATGTTGCTGTTGTCGAGGAGCTAAGATGAGTGAAAGTGAGAATTAAACATCCCAGTGAAATCACCACTGTAAGACAAGTAACACCTCGGAGCTCGTCGATGTTACTATAGCCGGATGGTTAAGACCTGCGCAAGCGAGTATTATAAACTCGAGTATATGGTGCGGGAAGGAATCATTGTGTAACACCTCGTAATTCATCGACCTTACTTTAAGTTGAATAAGAAGTAGGTTGGTGATGGTGTAGGGTAAGAAATAAAACTATTCAATATACATGTAATAAACAGAAAAGTATATGGTACGGCTTTCTTCGAGTTCGCAAGATCAGGAACTAAACTATTATACCAAAAATCTTGCTATTTATAGACGGAGCATTCGCTCAACTTTTACTCCGTTATACGAGTCTATGTGAAGCTATCACACGTTATTTCATTACGTGACACGGTCTATTCACACAATCCTATATAAATCTCGGTATTAACACTACCCTACGTGACGACGCAACATACAATTCTATTCTAAGCGGCATTTTCACGGGTTACAATAGAACGCAGCAGTCAGCAGGAGTGTCGAGCAGCAATGACGCGGTATTATAGCGTACCCGTGAATGGCGCCAGCCAACTTATGAATACTTCCACACACATGCGCATCTAGAGTGCAAAATCCGTCATATATATTATAATACATAGCGATAGTAAAGTAAACGGCAGTACATCTCTCTCTGATTCATGTAATTTTATATAATATATAATTTATTATGTGTTAAGATTGTATTACATACGTCAATTTAAAAGTATAATAATTTACAGTATAAAAAGGTATAATTTATAATGCAAGAAATACTCATATAGAACAAAACACAGAACAGCTGTAACAATCAACGGGTTTTAATTTAAAATCTCGAAAATAGAGACACAGTTACAGTAATCACAAAAACACAAAAATTACAAAATTTCGTCAATCCGGCATTACCAACATCAGACAGCAATTTCATATAAAATCAGAACTTATGTGCTAACAACTCCTGAATTGAATAAAAAGCTTTTTCCGGTATTTTTATAAACATTTTAGGAGGATTGTTTGATCGTGGTTGGGAAAGTATTGAATAGCTTAAACGAGAAATAAATAAAAGAATTTTGTATTCGTTAATCTGTAATAGGGAGGAGCTAAATTATTTCTCTGTCTCGTTAAGTAATTACGAACTTTGCTCTGCTCTATTGTGTTTCCTTTATTTTTAATGTATAATAGACACTCATAAATAAACATGGAAAGAACAGTCATATTTCCCAAACTTATGAATAGATTTCGACAGTGTGCGCGGTTATCCCTGTTCCTAATGATTTTTTTTTCTGTACAATAAAAATTTCGTTAGAATGTGTAGTCGCTCCCCAAAAAATTATGGAGTATGTTTTGCTATCGAAGAAGGCAAAATATGCCATGCGTAAAATATTTCGACAGATAATATTTGACAGATGTCTTAAAACATATAGAAGACTTGCCAATGTCTTAGCTAGTATTCTAGTCTAATGTGCTGTCTAAGGAACAGCCCAGTAATTTAACGGGATTGTCTCTCTCTTCAATTCTCTAGCTGAGAGTAAATAATAGTGATTGTGTCTTCTTACTGTTTACAATGAGACTGTTGTTTTTACACCAGGACACCAGCAAGTCGTCTAATCTACCTGATGAAGACCTTAGAAAAGATATTGAATTACTATGTATAAGAAATGATGAATCGTCAGCATAAAAAATGGGTAATACGGCAGGTTCTTGTTTTACTAAATTGCAAGGCAAATCATTTGAATAGATTAGAAAAAATAAGAGGCCGAGAACAGACCTTTGCGGAACCTCCACTTGCACTTGCGTATATCTAACACCCTGTTAGCCCATTTTACACTAGTATCTAGTTTCTATTAATGTATTATACGAGGGCCAGTCAGATTATGTCGGGAATAGCTATGAAAAAAACATTTGATACCCCAATAAATGGCTTTATTGTTTTTCGAAATATTCACCGTTACATTCTATACACTTGTGCATACGTTCAAACCAATCACTGAAACATTTATTCCAGTCGGAAGTTGGCACACTTAAAATGTGTGACTTGAATGTATTAACAGCTTCTTCAGGGCTGCAAAAACGGTGAGCACGCATTTTATTGTTGATGGTGGGAAACGTAAAGAAATCGTTTGACGCCAAATCAGAACTATTGGCTGGATGAGTCAGTAATTCGATGCTTTTACTTTGCAAATAATCGACTGTTGCGTGAACGGAATGAGGTGTAGCATTATCCTAGTGAAGAATGATTGCACGTTTAGGGTTGTTTTTCGGCACTCATCAATGACTTGTGACAAGCAAATTGTTGTATACCATTTTCCGCATTTACTGTACGACGTTCCTCTAGAGCAATTGTAACTTCATGACTAGATTTTGCTATGAAACATGCAATCATTTTTTTTTAGAAGTGCTTCGCGATATATATAACTTTGGTGGGTAAAAGTTCATTTTGAAGCACCCACACTGTGGACTGTTGCTTTGTTTCTGGGTCTTAAGAATATATCCAGGATTCATCACCCGCAATAATGTCATATACATATTTTGAGTGTCCGTGATTGAATTTTGTCAGCATTGCTTTACTAATTTGACACGATCGTCTTTTTGTGTAGCGGATAAGTTATGGGGTATCTAACGAGAACAAAGTTTTCTTACGGCTAACTGCTTATGCAAAATAGAATGTATCGAGGTCCGAGAAATGTGCAAGGATGCCGGAATCTCATCATACGTTACATGACGATCCTCTTCAATCATTCGACGTATAGCATCAATATTTGCAGAACAACAGCTGTTGCAGGACGACCTTCCCTTGGTTCATCCCGAAGCGAAGTACGACCGAATTTAAACTCTTGAATCCAGCGGTATACCATTGCCTCGGATGGCGCTTCATCACCAGATGCAGACATTAAACGTTCCACGCACTGCTGTTGAGTTAAACCACAACGAAAATTTTGACTCGCACTATGACTCGCAAAATTTTATACGCCACTGTGTACACACGGAATGATATTTTGACAATCAAACAAAACCGTCCCACGTAATATATATATATATATATCTGTTATGTGTTAAAATTGTATTACATTCGTGAATTTAAAAGTATAATAATTTACTGTATAAAAAGTCATACATTTTAACTCATCGTACACAGCTTCACAAATTATTCTGGTTGCTGTTTTTGTGCTTCTACCAATGATATAACATACTGGGCCGAATTAAATACATTGTTTTGTAAAAAAAAAACTGTTACTTTCAGATTTCAATCATCTTTCCTATGAAGGGAACTATATAGACCGGTACCCCGCTCGCTATATTAGGAGATTTGCCTTTCTTTAATATGGGAATAACCTGAGAAAATTTTAATATACTTGGAAATACTCTCACTTCATTGCAGCTATTTATCAAACTCGCTATCGGTACTAAGTCGTTAACTAGTTTTATTAGTATAGAGTTCACATTATAAATATGTCTACAATTTGTTGATTTCATATTTTTTATTAATTGACAGATTTATTTGGCGATAGAAAGAAAGACACAAATTCTCCCTGGGCTTCACTTAGATATTTATTAAATATATTAATATCTATATTTTTAATATTTTCGACTAAATTATCTATATTTTCTTGCAAACATGAAGCTATATTTTCAGCTGTCAGATGAGTTTCATTGGCTGAATTTTTGATATTAGAATTTGTTATAATCCAGGCTGCTTTTTGTTTATTGTCTACTGAGTTTAAAAAATTATCAAAATAACTGATTTTACTGAGTGTAAGTGCAATAGCGTACTCCGCTTTATATGTTTTACATAAGAGCCAACTCTCTGTATATCTACTTGGAAGCGCGATCGTTTGTAGTGCTGAAAGTATACCTCGCATTGATTTTAAAGTGTTGTACCATGGGTTCTGATTTTTACATACTTTTGCCCATTTTCAGGAGTAGTAGTTTCAGGAGAGTAGTAGTAATAATGATTGCCTTATGCTCCGGAGCTGCCTGCATTAGGAATTACTCTGTTCCAATCATACTAATTAATTGTTTCAGAAACTTTTAATTTACCCTTCTCAGTGAATGGTCTACAAAAAATTTTATCTACAGTTTCAATTTTTTTATTGTTCCTGCACAATATGTTTCTTTGATACGATAGGTGGTTGTCACAAGTAGCTACTACTAGATCATTGTAAGAATCATTTGAGAAAATATTGATGAGTGTGCTGTGACCGTTGTATATGTTAAGCATTGCGCGAACCGCAAACTCTTTCGTAGGTATTCAATATTTACAAATACTAAATGCATTCAAGTTCATTATTTGTTTAGGATTCCTAAATCGCATTTATTTAATCGATTTAATTTATTTATTATGAAGAATTATGAAATCTAATGGATTTAATCTGTCTCGTAACATGCTTTGTTACAATATATTACATTGGTTGTTATAAAGTATTAACTTATTTAAACTAACTTAAATTAAACCCTAACTTGATCATTAACATTGAACGTGACTGAACTATGAGGTGTAATACAAAGAATTAAGATAATTTATATTGGTTTTATATATAGCAAGAGCTCAAACCATTCTATAGAATATAACTAACTATAAAATAAAGTTGATAGTAGAATATAGTCAATGCATTAATATTAGGAATTGTACGACGCAATTTGTTTAAATACTTTTTTTCATTGTGAATTTTAGGTCCTGCTCTACAAAGTGGAGTTCTGAAAGCAAGATCTACACCCATTCCATCTGCAACTGCAGTTGCAGTTGTAGCTACGCCTTCTGCAGCTAGTCTAACGTCACAATCATCATCAGCATCGGGCATAAGTGGAGTTCCTTCTGCAGCGAGCGGTGTAGCTGTAACTATGAGCAGTGGAGCTATAACTAGACCACCAATGCCCAGTTTGCAGCAGGTGATTAATTTGTTTCTTGTGAAATTCTTAAGAGAATTTAATTTTTATACAAAATTTTTGATGTATAGTTTACGCTCTTTAGATCAATATATTACTTAATCAAAATCTGACCAAACGAATATACTAGCGCTCGCACCATGGCATAACAATATGTTGTTAAACGAATTTTTCATACATGTTTTTTTTTTCATTCAGCAAACATATTTATTAGTTCATTCTTACCTACAGTTCGGGTTATATCGTTTTCTATTAAAATTATTGCAAGGGATGACTATTTTGAGTAATTGTATTTTTTAAATAATTTTTAATCATCTTTAATTTAGAAAATGACGTCTCTGCTGATGCCACTGGTATTAAATATAGAAATGCGGTTATAATTTCAGAAAATTACTACTTGATGATTTATTTTGATCCAGATGATCCAGAGCAAGTAACTGCGTAGTAGAGTCATCAGAGATATCATTGTAATAAAATTTACCGAATGATTCAGCTGATGAATATATTTCATTATCTGATGCGGAAATTAAATTCTAAGGAAAAAGTATCCTAAATTGTTTTGCAACTGTGTCAATTGCTTAGCGTCTAATTCGCAATTGCGAAATAACAATATCTAGTATTTTATAAAATACATTTTCTTTACTATAGCATAAGTGTAATTGCTCCACAACTGTTTTGTTGATAATTTTGCAAAACTTTGGAAGCATTATCTACACATTATAACACTTTTGTCTCAATTGCAATTAAAAATACTGTGTCAAACGTTTCAAATATGTCCCAAGAACTGAGGCTCATTAACTTCAAATTTATTAGTTGAAGTTAGAATTATTTTGCTTAAAGTTTTTAGCAAATCGACATATCTAAAACGTACAGCTTGTAAGGCATCATAACGAAACTACCATCGTGTAGGTGTCAATCTTTTTATTGTTATCTTGGAAGTACTATTTATAGTTGATTTTAACATCTCCCACCTTTTGATACTATAACCAAAATAAACATATAATTCACATAGTCAAAATAAACATATAATGAGTCATTTAGAATCAAATTTAAATTATGGGCAGCACAATGTACCTAAACAGCCATAGGAACAATGTTAGCAACTTTTGCTTGAACCCTGTTATAAATTCCAGTCATATTTGCCGCCTCGGCATAGCCCTGACCACGTAACTTTTCAAAACTTAAGCCATTGTTGTTAATTTCATTGATTATAGTATCAGTTAATAAGGCAGAGTTTGATTAACGACTGGATTAAATCCGAGAAATGATTCCATGATAACAATGTCACTTATTAAATTACTTCTATCATAAACATTTTTAACATATCTTACAACTAGACTAAGTTGATCAGTTTTGGAAATATCTTGAATTGTATCAATGATTATTGAAAACAATGGAGCATTTTGGATGGAGCTAATTAATTCAGATTTCGCAGAGTTAGCCAACATTTCAATTATTTCATTTTGAATTGTTTGTCATTTTGAATATTTAATATGATTCTCTAAAGCTTTTAATATCGGACTTTCAAAATAGATTAATGATAGATAAAAATACTCCATGATTTTTAGATTTGATCGTTTCATCAGTTCTCCGAAATGGCATATTACATGAAGCTAAAGTTAAAGGGACATGAATAATGCGTTCTAAAATTTTGACCCGAACAGGAATTTCACATTATCTTTATGTTCAGAATCTATCGGGTTTTTTGATTTCTATGTATCATATGTTACGCAAGAATGAATATGTTCATGTTTTCCTTCATGCCTTTTAACTGCTTGATATAAATGTGTCTAATCATCAAAACATTTTCAAAAGTGTCATTAGAATTTGAAAAAAGCCAACATGGTTTACAATAACATTTATTACTATGTTCGAAGTAACAAGTCCATAATCTTTCCGTTCGGATGTCCGATTTGATAATTTTTGTATATATATATATATATATATATATATATATATATACCTGTTGAAAAACTACTATTATTTTTGTCTTTGGGAAATGGGCCTTGTTGATAGCAGGATGGCTTGCTTTCGAATTCAATGAGAAACGCTTTGGAGTTGATGTCAATGTTTCCCTGGATGATAATTTTCCAATATCTGCAAATGTCTCAACAGAATTGTCATCAAGAAGGTCTGGTTGATTTTTGTCTACACTTTGATCTATAATTTCAATTTAAATATCAAAATAATTGGATTTGCTGGATCGCGTAAAATTTCTCACATTGATTTATTAGCCACAATACATATTCAACAATTTTATGTATTATGTGTTAATTTAATTACACATTTTCAATCACCCTGTATAATCCATATTTTTTAGTAGTATAGGGGTATAAATTAAAGAACTTTACTACAAAATATTTCCATTAAAATTGACAGGCAGGAGAGCGAGAAAAAGTACATTAATGTAATTATGAATTTTGTGACAAGCTGTATAAAAATATTAAAAAACTAATAGGTGAGCGCAACATTCACTCTTCTGCAAAAATCTCGAATTTTAAAATTTGACCCAAACACATTACTTTTCTTACACCATACCGTGTGTGCTGGGTGAGAAAGGTAAAAAAACAAACAGTACTTATTAATTAATCGTTCGAAATTATAAAAATATGGTACCTATTATTTTGTCAGATGTAGAAATTGAAACTAAAGTATCCCAATTCTACTTAGTTTTATTTTCTTTGTAATTCCAAATCCTTTTCGTTTTCATTCATCGCTTTTTTCAGGAGTATACTTTTTAACAGTGACAGTATCATCACCGTTAAAGTCTAAATCAAACATACAATTACTATCTTCGAGTTATACCTACATCGCTAAAATCACTTGCGCAAATAATTTTCTCTAATCCTTATATCTTGAAGAAAAAACTAGTTTTTATTGATTTTGTCCTAAAAAGCACTAAACATAAAGAAAATCTCAACATTTCTGTACGAAAAACGCACGCGAATATCAACCCTATGTAACTTTTACGTATAGAAGTCTTCTTTGCTTTCTGTCAAAGATAGCAACTGGATTTGAGAAAATACATACGATGCTTGAACGTATCAACAGTAAAGGAAGCTCTGCTGATATGGTCCCCACTTGACGCAAACATTTAAAAAATGGCGGCATATTCAACTAAAACCACACGTAAAATTTATGTAGGTTGACATTCTAGGATTAACTTGCGTTAAAATTTTAAATTTGTGTTTCGCTTCTAAAAATTTCCCTCACGCAAAAATATATGCTCCATTGTTTATAATTCAAGATCAATTACTATTTTTATTCTGTTTTATAGACACCTGGTGCTCCTAATCGGAAAATAGTTTTTGTCACTCAAAGACCACAAACTCCTCAACAGCAACAAGTTTCTGGGCAACAAACAATTCAACAACAGACTGTCTTACAACAACAGGTATTTCTTCGTTCTTGATTTGAATTATTAGTTTAAATCACGTAATTTGTAGATTACATAAATATAAGGCGTAGATATCATAAATATCACATTTTGTATAGACGGCATAAAGATTTGTAATAACATGTCTAAACAGCTTAATTTTAAGCAATTAAGCATAGCATAAAGTAATTAATACGGAAAACTTTAACCCCTTTGCGGGACCTCTAAAAAACATCCAATTGAGATGAAATTTTACATATGTCAAAGTTGCATGATTTGTCCCCCAATTTCATGTGGTCCCAAATAAAATTTAAAATTTTAGAGGTAATGACGTTAAAATGTATATATGTTAAATTGTAATTTTAGCAAAAAGTGTTTCAATTGAAATTGAAAGAGCTTTAGGTAGCCTAAACAACAGAGTTAATTTGAAAGACGTATGTATCTTTTATAGATAAGACATTCATTAATTTCATTTTTGTGACAAAAAATTATCTTGATTCTTATTATGGTTTCATTCAAAAGATTCAATTTTTCTTAAAAAGTTCTTTTTCTCATCTATCTTAGGAATTTTTAAATGTTATTTAGATACATCAAACCCAAATTCAGCAACAACAAACACAACAAATCGTCCAACAACAACAAATAGTGACAACACATCAGCAACAGCAGCAGCTTCAACAATCACCGCAACAACAAGCTCCAACTGTCGTAAAATTTGTTTCGAACGTTCCCTCATCGCAACAGATTCAATCAATTAATGCGACGAATGTTACCGCCATAACGTCACCTAGTATTCAAACACAAAAAATTGCAAATCTAACGCAACAGCCGCAACAGCAAACTCAACAGAAATTATTAGTTATGACTGGCGCGAGTAGTAACTTAAATACCAATCAGTTGCCACAACAAACGAAATTTGTTATCGCCTCTGGCCAACAACAGCAACAACATATTGTTCAACAACAACAACAGCAAGTACAACAGCAGCAGCAGCAACAGCAGCAAGTACAACAGCATCAACAGCAAGTACAACAACAGCAGCAAGTACAACAGCTAGCTCGAATGCCAAAAGAAGTGATTACCCCATCCATGGATGATTTGGCACATCTCGAATAAATCTTAAGTTTTTATAAATTTGTAAACTAATCATTTATTAACGAAAATAATTTAAAAATACATTTAAATATATCAGTTATAATAATAACTGGTCTTTGTTTTTTTTTTGCTTTAAGTATTTGAATTATTCAAATTATCCTTAAATGACGATTCAAATAAATATTGGCCTTGTGATGTTCGAATTAAGCAACTTAACGTAACTAATTGAAGACTTGGCCTTGAAAAATAGTAATTGATATGTTTAAGTTAGATAGTTATAGTTTCCATTTAGGTTAGTTAATTCTAGTTTTAATATTTAAATGCTTGGATTACAAGCATCCATCATGTAGATTGGGTTGCCGATATAAGTCAAACAATTATCATTACTTTGCCGCTGGAAAAAATATTACTAATAAATAGATGGGTATAGAGGAATATAAGTTAGTAATCGTCAGACAGTTGAAGTGGCGTGATTCAGACATAGTTGGTGGCTATCATCCGGGAAACACCGCATTGTTTAATAATCGGATGATTAAATAGTAGAAATTAGTGGTTTATAATCGATAAACATTAGTGCGAACGAATTTCCTGTTTTCCTTTCGTCACAAGTATCATTGGATGCTGTGCAAGCAAGAAAGAAGTTCGCTCATTTGGATACAATAGCAGATCAAGGTTATTTGCTACTAAGGGGTAAGTGTTAGATTAATACAGTCCATGCATTATTGTAGCATATAACGTGTTCGCATGCTTTCAGTTATTGTTACTGGGCCACGGGTACAAACAAGATATATATATATATATATATAGTTTATTCTTCGAAATTACAGAGGAAGAAATCGAAATGTCAAATGTGTAAAAGTTAAAAACCACGTGTGATATAATTAGTAAGTATAACAAATTATTATAAATCGCAAAAATAAGTATATATGTATAATATGAACACGTGTTTACGAAAATTGTTGAGAATAACAATAATAGAATAACTTAAAGTTGAGCACAAAAACATGAAAACAAATGAATAACATAAGTTGCAAGGTATGACCGCAACATGTTACGATATAAATAGCGATTTAGTTGTCGCTATTGTTGTTTTCAAAAAACTCACTTTGACAGAAGAATTCTGTCTGATTTGCAAAAAGATTTAAAAGACGACTCAGATTTAATTTTTAACGGAAGATTGTTGGAAATATAACTACCAGAACAAAAAGGTGATTTTGCGTAGCGGTCACTTTTGTGCTACAATGTCAATATTTAGAGCGTTATGGGTGTTGTACCCATTTCTATTATTAATTAGCGCAAAACGATTTTTGTTTACGAAAACAAACATTGATATTTTATAGATATAAACGCTTATTGTTGTTAAAAAACCTTTATTTCTAAAAATAGGTGTACATGAATCGCGAGGAGGAATATTAAACATTATCTGGAATATTTTTTTCTGTATTACAAATATTCACTGCATGTCTGTAGATCGACCCCATACGGTAATTCTTCCCGCTATATCTGAAAATAATATCTAATAAATACGGAATGTAGTTTCAAAAGTGCACAAAAATTAAATCTTGCAAGGCACCAAAGAATTCATACAGGGGAAAACGTTTTTGAGTGCGCGGAATGCGGTTTCAAAACTGCACGCAAAACAACTCTTAACGATCACAAAAGAACTCATACAGGGGAGAAACCCTTTGAGTGTGTGGAATGTCGTTTCAAAACTGCACGCAAAACAATTCTTAACGATCACAAAAGAACTCATACAGGGGAGAAACCCTTTGAGTGTACGGAATGTGGTTTCAAAACTGCACGCAAAACAACTCTTAACGATCACAAACGAACTCATACAGG
>WYDF02024613.1:0-13047 GCA_009867245.2 Adranes taylori | reverse complement strand
TATAGAATAGAAATATAGAAAATATAGAAATTTTTAAATTTAGAAATATAATTTTTTAACCCTTAAAAACATAGAAATTTAAATTTAAATATAACAATTTTTAATATAGCAATATACAAAAAATACAGAACTTTTTAAAAGATATCTTCGCATGAAATAAAAATAACTTTAGTGACTACATATACCAAAATTAATAAAATTATTTATTAGAAAAATTAAAGGGTTAATCCCTTTACAACTTTAATAATTAATAAAGATTCGTATGATAGATATGATAATAAAATTACAAAGCGGAAACACAAAAGTAGTACTAATAATAATATGATTACATATTCAGTATAATTACATATTAATATAGATTCGTATCATAGATATAATAATTACACATCGAGAAACACAAAAAGTATTACTAGTAATAGTATAATCACATCTTCATCTCGTTTAGAAACAAAAAGAAAACAATCATACTGGTCATGAGAATTAAGTGAAATACATTATAAATTCATTATGGCATGAAATATATTATAATAAATGATCAATAAGAAGTTTGCAATACACTAATATAAAGAACTAGATGATAACCCGTCGTAAAACGACTATCCATTACCAGGTCATATTTTATTTAAATGTAATTACAAAATTTGAGATGTATATAAGTGTCAAATTGGGCGGGAAAAAAAATTGGGGAATTGGGCGGGACATATTACGAGAATGCGGGACAACAGATGGACCAAGAGGATCATAGAGTGGAGGCCTAGACAGGACGCATACAGAAGCAGAGGACGCATACGCATACCACCAACTAGATGGTCCGATGATATTAAATGTATCCACACAAATTGGATACAGGAGGCACCGAATAGGAGAATGTGGAAGCAATTAAGGGAGGCTTATGTCCAGCAGTGGATGAATATGGGCTGATTTATGAAGTGTCAAAAGCGTTCCAGACAGACGGACAAAGCTAGACGTTTATATATAAGCATTACGTAGGATCAGGTAATATTAACATGTCAGAGTAAGTATGGTTACAGGCTTGGTACGTCTTCCTGAAAACGTTCCAAAATCACTCCAAAAAAGTCCAGATTTCTAAAATGTTTATTGGCCTCGATGCAAATGCTGTAAATAGGTGAATTAGCATCAAAGTTAGAAGATGAGAATGGAACATGAAATATTTGAGTGTTTCTGCCTACAAGGAACATGACGTTTAACTGCCGATAATAAATCGCGGCATTTTATGTGATTATTGACCAAATTAAACAGAAAACATTAGTCATTTACTTTGCTTATACTATGACTATCCAATTGATGTCACATTTGAGAGGCTGAGTAGTCAACAACTATACCGTGACGTTTAATGTACATAGATCTCAAAAACTTGTTTTGGACACTTTCAAGTCGCTTAATGTCTACTTGATAGAACGGGGACCAAACGACTCTACAATATTCCACTTTAGATCTAACTAGAACTAGGACACAAAAGAGTTTTCATAGTTCTACTATCTTTAAATTCTTAGTCTAACGCCCAAGTTTTTTAGGGTTCCATTAATAGTAACATCATAAAGATTTTTAAAGGTCCACTTAGGGTCGAAAGTAACCTCAAGATCTTTGAAATAATCGACTCTAGATAACAGTGTACCATCAACATAGTAGTCAAGATTCAAGCATGTAGCCTGTTTGTAATAGCTCATAATATTACATTTTTCAATATTTAAATCCATGTTTTTAATTCACATCATAAATATTCACCGCGAATTCTTTCAGTAGTAAGTGAGCATCGTATGAATTTTATTTGTTACTGCTTCGAATAATTTCAAATCATCCGCGTAGAGAAGATAATTACTAGCTTTAATATAGCTACTAATGTCATTAATAAAATATTAATAAGAAGAGGTCCCAAATGACTGCCTTGTGGCACTCTCGATGCCACACCAGACTCATCCGACAAGGGGCCATTAATATTCACGATTTGAGTTCTATTAAGTAAATAATTTTCTAACCATTTACCGATGTGAAAGCCGAATTTATAAAGTTTCTGGGGTAGTATGGAATGGTTCACTTTATCAAATGCTTTAGACCAAGAACAAGTATACAACGAACAAGTACAGCGAATATCAACAAGTATACAACGAAATTTAGATGTAGAAAAACTGAAGGCAGCAAAGGCATTCTAATCACGAACAAAAAAATGGTAGAGTAACAATATGGAACTTAGTGTATAAAAGTAATAGAGCACAAATCAATGCACAAAGCATGGCTCTCTCTGCATTAGCTGTGTATGTGTACAGAAGGATCTATGCCGTTACAATAAGAACGTCCCTCAAATCCCACTACTTGCTAAAGAATATCTCCACAGAGGAGTAATTCTCCTCAGTGCTGTACCTCATGGTAGTATAGTTCCAGTAACGTAACAATTGCAGTACAGAAATTGGGGCTCTACATGGAACTGTGTCTAAAACCACGATGGTAACGCACGCACCCGGTAACCTATGTTCTTTATGTTCTTTATTTGCCGATTACAACAACTCAGCGGCCAGGAGAATCCTCTTGGAAAGTTTACCTTAAGTTCCCACAATAACCGAGCAATAATAATACAATTTTAAATATAGTTATTATTTTGTTATTATTACACAATAATAACGAAATAATACCTACATTTAAAATTCTTACATTTATGAAAAAGTAGAAAATATCCCATTGAATTGTGGTCGGGTCACTCGTATAAAGTTGTAACATGTATGGAAAAAGTAAATATAAACTCTCGTATAAATAAAATGTAGGCGGGTTTAAAAACTCTTGTAAAAAATATCTTTCAAGACTTTAAGAAATAAACAATAAATTACTGTATGATTTTATATCGCATTATGAAGCAACTATGAAGCAGTTAAACCTAATTCAATCCAAACGATGGATAGACAGAATATTTATCTTAATAGAATATTTAGATTATTTATATCTCAATAGATTCTTTATCTTAATAGAATACAGTATAATAGATAGAATATTTCCAAACGATACAGTGTTTTTCTTTTCCATGAAAGAGACCAATAGATTTTAAAAATTGTTTTGTACACGGAGCGTCTCTACAGATACATAGCTCAAACGTGCGTGTATAATTTTTAAATCAAGACAGTTAAACCTTTCTTCTAATGCACTGAATGCATCTAGATAGATGTTATTTATTTCAGCGCTATAACGTCGCGTCGTCTACAAACTCACTTTACGCACACTGTTTATTTGTGTTCCACGCGTTCAACTGTACGGCCATGTAAAAGCATGAATTATGAGGTAAAGAACATGAATATGTCGACAAACATATTGTAATATTAAAAGTAAACATGATAAAAGAATCGGAAGTACGACCTCAATGCCAGCCACACTTTTCATAACTTTCTCACTCCAAATTTCTAGTACTGGCATGATTTGCTTTTTTTGATTTTATGTTTTTTTTTCATTGTTCCACTTTCATCATTATTAGAATAAGTTCTTCATCACTCGATGCAACAAGCGTGACAATGGCTTTTTGCATCTAATAGCATCATATCGCAAATTCCTCACCCTCCTACCTCCAACAGAAATGGTATCATTTTAGTTCTCCAAAGCATAAGAAACTTAAACATGTTAAATGTGTTAGGCAACGATTGAAGAGTTATATAACCACTTGTATAAAGCTATTCAATTATACAGATCCATGAATAGATTCAAATCGAATAACGTAGTTTCCATCAGAATTAAATAAAATAATTATCAAGAAAAAGATTGGCCAGAAAAAGTCATAAGTGTTTCTAGCAGACTATTTTCAATTTGCAACCGTGCTCGGTAATTGTGAAGCTCTTTCAAAAATATGCTGTGACAACTATATTAAAAAGAATGACACTGGCTTGATCTACAGCTCTCTGGGAATATCCATTAATGATAACTTTTTAAGCAGTTGAGAAACATGCTCGTTAAACTGAAACGATTTTATAATAGTAATTCAAAACGATTAAATACTAAACTCAGGATCGGAATGCATCTTAAGAAAACAAGTTTCGGCAAACGAGACGTAGTTAAGAAATAATTATTTACAGTAATAGGTACACAATACCAACCATTTACAATTTTTAATTTACATAAATGTCTTTAAAATACGGCTAGTTCAAGATGTATGACAATTTCATTCATTATTATAAGGGATAATCAGCTCCATCTTTATTAGGAGCATCACTGTCACAACATTTGAAAGTCCACGAATCTTCTTATTAAGTCACTAGTTGGCAATTTGTTAGATATGAAAATCCGTCGTCTGAATTATTGAATTATGAATGCAACCAGCATTACACTTGCATTAGATGATATTGGAAATTGATGTTTTTAATTATTATTGTTGATACCGGTATTACAGCACACTAAATGAGAAGTAATAAGAACCTCGATATCAAAGAACAGGTAGAAATATATAAAAACCATACGCTAATAAACGAACAACTCAACTGCAAATTCGATAGCAAACTGGCTCCACACAAATTATTATATAAGCAAAACAAAGAAGAAATCCATAGATAGGCAACAATGTCAATAGAAACACATCATCATCTCGAATGACAGCAGCAATCAACAGTCGCTCCTAAATGGCTGAATGCCAAAATGCATCGCCAAGTTAACAAACACTGCTTACGACAAGTTAGTTATAAATAATTAGATATATGTATAAATCAATTTATTTAAACAAAACAACAATCTATAAATATTTTTAAATTTTATAATCCTTCATAGTATATTATCGGAAAAAGCAGTCCCCCAAATGCATCCTAGATATTCCAAGACAAGTGTCACAATATTAATATTTCGCGTCTTTGCACTTTTTAGTTCTTCTGTGAGCACATCACACAGTTCCTCTTCGTGCCTTTCCGCAGAACGTGCAGTTTACCATCCAATCGCAGATCTGACGAAGAAGTAGATGGCCTACTTTGAGACTCGCGAACGTCTCTAAGTAGGCATTCTACAAATTTCAAGCGACACAAAGGTGTTTCATTATTTTTTAATTTTATAGCTTTATATAGGGGATAAGCGTTAATTGGACACAATTCCATACCCAAGAAGGAAAGTTTTCTCCACCACAGAAGACTTTCGAAGGAAGCAGTATATGGATGAATATTGGTCTGCATGGTCCAGTCCGCCCATAGATTTCGTGTTGCTCAGTACTATAAAGTGTTTCGATACCACCTCATTGTTAATTAAATTAAATTAAAAATTGTGTTAATTAAAAATTGTAAATGGTTGGTATTGCGTACCAATACTGTAAAAATATTATATTACTTCAAAAAATAACGCTATTACTTATCATGTAATTATAGCATATGCATGTACTAAATAGTATCGTGAATATGGATATTAATGACTTAATTGTTAAGTCTCCCTTCGTTGTACTTAATATCCCGATTGATGAGTTGGTTCAATGATGCCTTACTTCACCTACTTCTAATTTAGGTTGCTGTAATACCGATATCAATAATTATAATTAAAAACATCATTTGTCAATATCATCTAATGCATATGTAAAGCTGGTAGACTTTTATAATTTCATAATTCATAAGACGAATTTTTATTTTTAACAAACAGCCGGCTAGTGGCATAATGAATAGAGTCGTGGACTTCCAAATGTTGCGACAATGATGCCCCTAATAAAGAATGGATGGAATGGCCATACATCTTGAACTAGATGCTTTTATAAGACATTTGTGTTGATTAAAAATTGTAAATGATTTGTATTGCGTACCTATTACTCTAAAAATATATAATACTTATATGTAATAATTATTATTTATATTAGTACTTACGGTGCATGACCTGGTGATCGTTGCTGTTGAGGTGATCGATCTTCTTTTGCATTCTGACATTTCGGTGGTGTAGTAACGGAAACAGATGCGGATGCCGCATTGGATGCCGCATTCCTAGTCGTCACTGAATTTCTTTGCTGCACCTCGTTATCATCGGACACAGGCTTACTATCATTCAGTGGTGACTCATCGCTAACCAATTGCGATTTGCCGCGAAATATTCGCAAGACAATAGGAGGTTTTTCGGCGCGCCGCACTGGTTTATTCGATGCATTGGATGTGCTCAGAATCGAACTTGATTTCGAACTATTGTTGTTATTATTATTGTTATTATACGAACCAGATGTAAAGAACTTCTTGTTTGAAGTAGTCTTGGGACTTTTATCACCTACATTAAAAAAACGAGGACAGTAGTAGATTCAAAATTCAACTATGTAAGTATATTGTAACATGATAGAAATTAAGTCTTCATTTCTATTAGTTATACTGTAGATACTTTACGTACTTTCAATGTTAATAAGTCATTCTAGGAAATTTTTAGTTATTCAAACATTATTGTCTTACAAGCACAATAGTTATATATGTTAAAATCAGTTCAATTAATTAATGGATGTCATGTTCAATTTAATTCAGCATGAGTGCAACCATATATTGAAGCAGCTATTAAGCAGAAGTAGTAGATATCTATTTTGTAGCGTTGCTGCCTACCAATTAATTCGACTAATTAAACGAATCTATTATTCGATTACTTAATTGACGCTACGAATTAAGAAACTACCTGCAGTTTCTAGATAGAAAGAAGCCAGAACGGGGAAGCAGCAGTGGGGAAACGGGAGGTAGTTGTACTGCTGAAAGGCTCAATTGAGAAGCGATTTAGAGAATGACAAAACGACATAAGCCAGAGAAGGAAAACTTGAGTACGAGCTGCTTAGCGATAGTTTTTACGGGAGGAAAAAAGACGGGGAGTAATGGGGATTTCTTGAAACCGTGGGGATTCGTGGGAAAACCATGGTAAGGATCGACTGATTTATATAAGTAAATTCAAATAGTGTCAAATGCAGTTGCTGTATAATTTTAAGATAAAAATATTAACGTAAAGTACTGTTAGAAATGGCTTTAGCTCAGATGTAAGTTTTATTATATTCTTTATTTGAATAGTTTGAAAATCTCATACACTTAAGTCATGAATTTATTTTGTGTAACAAATTTTCTCTACGTTACACTTCACTAACAAATGAATCGCTCAGTATTTCTTGGTAATTATCCTCTTTACTTCAGAATCGGTATTATAATTTATTATATGCGAATTAATTTATTCATGAAAATATCAAATAATAGATATGTTGAGTTTTATTATCTTATATGTTTTACAAACCCTTCATAATTTCAGTGTTATAAAATATTTTACATTAATTAAATGAATTAATCACTTGTAGTAACGATCCCTTATTTTTTGATAGGTGGGTGAGTTAAATTTGTAGACTTTATAATTCCAGGGAAAGACCAACCCTATTATAAAGTCGCGGCCAATTTTAACCGCGACAATATACAATAAAATGTATACATTATGCATCACAAAAAAACAATTCTAATTCAAAACTACGAAAACAAATTCCAGAAACACAATTTGTAAAATATAGAAAGTTTACCTTTAGGATATTTTTTACTAGTAGTCGCACTGGTAATATTTTCCGATTTGCTATATGCAGGAGACGGGGTTTCCGGAACATCAGGGTTACGGCTTTTAAAAAACTTCTTCGGCTTAGGAAGTGCATTTTCTTCGGATAAGCTGTGTTTTAAACTTGCTTCTGGAGGGTAGCCTATAAAAAGTTTAACTAAATAGTCATTGTCTAGTCTAGCACACTCTACGAACTGTAGCTACAACTTTTGTATTGCAAATCGTGTAAACACTAGAGTAATTTCTTTAATAACACGTTCACACTGGTGTGCACCACCGATGGTACATACGGGACTAGTGACTAATAGGTGTTTATCTAACCGACAGATGGCGCAGAGAGCAACCGTAATTAATCACAAGATTTATAGTTGACGATTTGGTATAAAATGCACACTATAATTATTGTACGATAGGTATTTATTTATGTTTATGTGTCATGTGGTGGTTGTAATAAATATCCGAGAAATGCCTTAGAAAGCATTCTTAATTAATTAAATCAAATTTTAAATAAAAAACAACTAAATTTAAAAAAAATCCTAATAAGGTTTAGGTGCTGTCAAAAAGCAACGTAGTGAAAGTATCATCTTTGCTTTCTCTTAATTTAGGCAATTGTATTTAAACATTATTTTCTTTAGATCTAATAAAAGGATAATTGTCTACTACAAAATATGTCAAATATGTTGGGGCCTACAGCGTAAAGCATTTTAAGAAAAAAAAATTTTTTCTTATAAAGTGCAATAAATAAAGTTTTTTGGAATACTGAAATTTTAATTGTTGAAAATGTAGACACCAAATACCGAAATAAGGCTCTAATATAGTTATTTCACTACTAAGCTCAAATTGACAAAACATTTGGAGCAGTCTAGTTAATATCGGGGCAAAATCTGCTTTCGTCAGCTATTTTTAAACTAAAATTAAAACACATAGATACCACTGTGCATTTAACTACAAAACTTATAGCAAACAGTTATTAAATTAAAAGCATAAATACTTTAAAAAAATACACTGATATATTCACCCACAATTTTATTTAGTTTCAAAATATTAGTTTAAAGCTTACCATTTATAGTACGTATTGATGTAAAAGATGTTATCCCCCATTTTCCCACAGTTCCAGCAGATCTAGCAGCCGAAGGTTTATTACTATTTTCTTTATATAAATTTTCAAATTGAAAACTAGCAGGATGGTAGCTGCCCCTACGATATTTACCATATCCTCTTGACATGACTTCTTTTACTAAAATCAATCAGCATAAAACGTAACCAGAAATAGGTATACATAGTTCACACATGTAGTCCACTTACTATTTAAAAACCATTAATATAGGCTATTTAACTAAAACAAACTAAGAAACAATTTCGCCATTTTCTCATACACAAATAATTCCTATCAGCTAATCAATATGGAATCATATTAGGTATAATAATATTCTTCAGAAGATGAAACTATCCACAATTTGTTTATATTTACCAGATTATAATAGTAAAAATATTTTTGCTTGTCAAACGATTTTCACATTATAAACACGCTAAAAAATACGATCCTACGAAAATTGCTACGAAACGTACAAACACAAGCTACGAAGCCCTGGATATTGCATTTACTGAATCTACCATAGATAATAGTAAGTGGCTAGATATATGTCAATAGCAAATTGCATTGAAGTGTCAAATGATAATATTTCTTGTAATACAATTATAATTTTATTAAGCAATTATTAAGGTAAACTTTATTAAACAATTATTAATGTAGAATGAGGGCTAATACTTTAACAAGAAATACAATACAAGGTAATATTATGCTACAACCAAATTTACAATTAATATATTTTCTTGAAATCGTTAGAATTTACATCTGAACATAAAAAAAGTCGTGAACGAGATTGCTACTCCATTTTTCATATTTTGGAAGTCCTATGTTATGTTATACCTTGCATAAAAGAAAAGTTGAAGTTTTACTTTTGACTGTCACCTTTTAAGTCGTCTATTAAATTTAATTAGCACAATGGTGTTCAGGGTAAACTAAACAACATGAGTATAACCTATAAATCGCCTACCCATGAATTCCCCGGTCCCCATATTTGCCTACGGCGCGGACAGCTGCACTGTTCGCGTTGCCACGGCCTATGGCATTCTCCCGTATTTGCCTACTACTAAGACATCCGGTTTGGCATGGCCTACGTCCCCTCTTGACTCTTTTCGGCTAATTTCTGAAAGGGCAGTCGGGCGTGCTTCGCTCGCAAAATTGAATAAAATTGATTTTATGAATTTGTCCGCTTTGGCGCGGTCTGCTGCCGTTCTTGACTTAATTTTTTCCCACTACCGCTTTTGAGTCAATTTTTCTTCGTGTCCGCTTTACGTAAAATTGAGGTCCCTGGGTCTTACACATGTTCTCCAAGTTTTATTTTTTCAACTTTCATAGGAACCGGGATATTTAATGTAGTACAATAGCCGGTCTCAAGTAAATCGATCGCAAAGTTTACAAAACAAAAAACACCCTGTATATATGTTGGTTAGTAATTTTAGAAAAAAGTTTAAAATTAAATTGAACGAACTTTAGGTGGCCTATATAATAAAGTTTATTCAAGTATCCTATGTTTTATAGTACTTCAAATATATCAAAATGTTTGTACATTTTTAAATGTGGCAACGTCGCGATCTAAACCACTGCAGAGATGGCACTACTTTCATTCGACGCATAATACAATATACTGTATCTCCTAAACTTAAAGATTGTGCAAGATAATACTTAACAGTTTTAATTTGTATATTAAGAGCTGCGTAAAGGCGAAAAATTTTTACTCTTTGATAAAGTATATAAATACAAGTCAAGCCATTATCTTGGGCATTGGACGAACGTCTAGGGTCACTACGGTATTACTACGATTTGTCGGAAAATCTACGAATAGCTACGATTTATATGTCAGATTGTTTCCGATCTTCAATTGTAATTTGTTTTTTGTTTATTTTTATTTTAACTAGTCTATCATTATAGAAGTAAAAATATGAATAAATTATTAGTTTTCATTTCCTTTATTTGCATTTTAAGCACAACTTTATGTGACAAACATAATAAATACTCTGCGGAGAGAAATAAACCTGACGGACTTAACCTAAAAACTTTAGATAAACCATTTAGGATGAATAAATTGAATATATTATGGTCTAAAGCTCAAAATGTACGTTTATAATAAAGTAATGAATCTAAATTAGATTTATTAAACTTTTTAGCGTCTTACGGAGACCAAATTAAAGTCATTGTACAGCGATTTAAAAATTCAAGATAAGGAAGAAATTATTTTGAAACGACTCAAAGGTGATGGTCAGGATAAAGAGGGACTGCAAGAAGCGGAAGTTCGAAAGAAGCTTCTCATGTTAATGGAAGTTTATGGTTTAAAGGAATATTTTGAAGAAGGGTATTATTTTATTTCTTAAACTTATTCAGATTTTAAAGTAATTAATCGAAAGATTGGTAATTTCTAAGTCATAGGCGCATGAAGCGCCTAAAAATGAGAAACGAATACTTCTACTTGGTTGTAATTTAATTTTTTTATAACGTTCCACTAGTTTAAATATCTCGAACAATGAATTGCGGATATTATAAAACCAGTACAATGTACAAGAGTAGTTCCAATATTTGAAAATTAAATTACTTTTCTTTAAGCTCAATATGGTTATAAAGAGAAATTGACTGTTATAAAAACTCCTCAAGAGCAAATAGAGGAAAACTTTTACCTTATGCGATAAAAAATGTGTTCTACAGAATTTAAGCAGAGATCGTAAATTTTATAAATAAACAGGAGTACTAGGTCATTCAGCTAGTCCGTAAGAAACATTTTTATAAATTTCAAATTACCTTCACGCTGATTACAGCTGCGCGAGACAATATTCTGATCATAGTGTATACCACTGTCTCATGTTGGTGTCACGATTACTTTTAATTTTTCCTTCCACTATATCACCTTTATCAATGCAATACGCCCAACGTAGTTACGAATGATAAATAAAAATTCTTCGACTTTGGGCTACAATGTATTTTATTAACCCAATTTTAACATTTTCTTGTCGACGTTTCGGATTCTAGGTTTCGAAACCATCATCAGGACTAAAAACTGATTCAATTATTGCTTGAACATCAAAATTCAACAAGTACACATGTACATATGATAAAAAGAGGAAAATTTTTAGTATATCAGATCAAAATGTTAATATAAATAACAGTGATCAACAAAACCTAATATTTTTATTTAATATTTAAAATAATTACTGAATTTAATGTTAGAAAATTTAATATTTAAAATAATTACTGTAAAAGTTTTTTCTTTCTCATTAACGAAATTTTGTACAATGTATACACACATTAAGCTGCATGGATGGAATGTTCATAGTTCGTTTCAATGCTTGCTCGATTCTATTTGAAGATCGCTATTTTTTCAAAAATGTTTGTCTACCCCATACAGTTAAAACACAATTCGAGTACAATTCATTCATTAACTCATCTGCACATTGAAGGTAAATTGATAATTTATTGTTCATAAATACTACGAATTATGTTGTACCAAACAGTTTACTTAAACAATTCAGTGTAGAATCAATATACATTATTCCAAAATATATTTTCTGTATGTGTATATTCATAACTGCTAAGGTTTGGTGATCACTGTTATAAATATTAACATTTTTCAATTAATTGTGACAATCTAATGTTCATAAATGCAGCCATTTAGGAGTTACAAAGTTTGTTATTATAACATCTCGCACTATGTTCAATATACATTATTCTTATTCTTTATATGTGTATATTTATAACAGATAAGGTTTTGTTGATCACTGTTATTTATATAAACATTTTAATTTGATATATTAAAAATATTTGTTCTTCTTTTTATCGTATGTACATGTGTACTTGAATTTTAATGTTCATGGAATCACTGTTTTTAGTCCTGATGATGGTTTAGAAACCTAGAAGCCGAAACGTCGTCAAGAAAAAGTCAAAATTGAATTAATAAAATACATTGTTGTCCAAAGCCGAAGAATTCATATAGGATGAAGTTTTTGTTCTATTATTACTGCCACGTTACTACTCGTAATATCGATAGTACAACATTTTGTACTTCTTGAACAACAAGTTCTATAGCAAAATTTTTAACAAGGTTATCAGATTCGTGCCTTAGTGGTGAATTATCAACTTAGTGAACGAACTGCTTAGTAAAAGAAAAGGAATGCTCACTAAAAGAATGCGAATAATTAATATTTTTCCTACTCTTGTTGGCAGTTGTACAATACAATGTGACAGTAGTGCGTTGTCAGTTTCAAAGCTGTGTCAGTATCTCGTGAAGCCGATAATCGCTAATTCTGTTCTGCACGGAAAGTTTATCAACTGCATTATCTTTCATTTTTTTTACCAACTAGAATTTTATATCATAGTCTGTGCAAGTGAATATTTTATTTTTAATTACATAGTGTAAAATAAATTTACATTTAAACATATTGGGGGAATAGATATCGTTGCAATGTCACAACCAGAAATTAATTATAATAGTTGTTTAAGCA
>WYDF02024602.1:0-13048 GCA_009867245.2 Adranes taylori | reverse complement strand
ATTAGTCGTTCCATTGTTCCTGATCTTCTAGCTATATGCTCAAGGTACTGCAGATACATGCGGTTTATTCTGGTTAGGAGCCTTGTGCGTGGACCAATTTCTTGTAATACACATTTTGAAAGCCACATGCATCATCACGGTAGCCACATGCATTATCACAAAATATTATCCATCCAAAACAGCGATACAACAGTCTCCAGAATCCCAGTCGCCAAAAGTTTACTGGAAGCCAATGCTTTTCAGATAAAACAATCATTTTAAATTGTTCCTGTGTCAGATGATATCGCCAAGCAAGCAACCTAGTATACCGATTACAAATCAACTTATATCCTTTGACCAGTTCCTCCGTCACATCCGTTTTGGTCGGAACATTCAACCACGCGCAACGTCATGATACAATCGGCCCTGATTTCTATACCATGAGTTTTACGTAGACAAATTTGCAGGTGCAGGTGAAGGTACTAATCGAGGTTTGCTAGTCCGAATTTTTGAAGGGCCGGATAAAAATCAGTGGCGGGTCGGATTCGGCCCGCGGGCCGTGCTTTGGTGATCGCTGCTCTACGTTGTATAATATTTGTTATAAAGTAAATCTTTATATATTAAAAATATTTAAAATAAATATAATGTATTATATAGTAGCTTTAGCCTGAAGATGTTATACGCTGAGCACAACGAAACGTCGCATATCTAAGAGTTCTATTTTGTTGCATTGCCTGAATACATGTTAGTACTTTGTCCATCAATGTATATTAATGCAAATAATTAATATATAGTTTACACACCCACACACATTCTTGGTCCTTCTCCAAATGGCAAATATGTATATACATTTCTTGTCTTCTTATTCACTTCGTTAAAATTCTCAGGATTAAATCTATCCGGATCAAGATAATATGCAGGATCCTTATGGATAGCGTATACAGGTATTAACACTGCTGTATTTTTTTCTATTACGACATCGCTGTTTGGAATAGGATAAGCTTTGGTGCATTTTCTATGCAGAACTGGTAAAATTGGATACAATCTTAATGTTTCTAAAATCATATAACAAAGATATATAATAAACATAAAACCATATAAGGTTTTGAGAGTAATGCAATAATAATTTATGAATATGAAATTTTCGCATTAGAATTTTCTGCTTTTTTGTCCTATGATATATGGTGACATTACATTGAGAATTACATGTAAAAGAGTCGCAAAATTAATCAGATAAACAAATTTCATGACCTACATAATAAAAGCAAATACACAAATATGATTTATATATTAGTCAAACGTATTTTCTATGCCGCTGTAACTGCTTCCGCGCGTATTAGGTAAAAGAAGGAATAGTGTTTATTTTGCATCAGTGAACTGTTATATGCTTAGTAATGATTGTACGGCCCGGCATCAAGTGAAGCGTGTGAGCACGTATGTTTGTAGAGTGTGTGTGTGCGCCTGCCTTCCACGATTGTATGACGTGTTATTGTTTGTTCTGAATATATTTGAAAATTGGGAGTAGCGGTATAGAAGCGTACATATGAGATACACTGGTGTTGACTGCAACTTGCTGGTTTACACATGGATGTGTGATACTGCTGTTGGTACACTGAATCAAAGACAGAACCGTGTCGCGTTGTAGAGTAATGAGTAGAGGACTTCATATGACCTGTACAACGCAGAGAAAACTAAGCGAGGCTCATGTCTATAAATAGCGTGATTTTTGGTATAATAATTTAGTTCCTGCTTAGTTCCTGACTTCGAGAGCGCCAGCTCATCCGACAGCAGTAACAGCCGACTGCAAGCTCCAGGTCATCCACCAACAACAGCAACAGCCCAGCGTCAGTCGTCGAGGAGTAAGCGACTTTACATTGACTTTACTTTATTGCATTGCATGTGTTGAATAGCTTTGTTCCTCTTTCTACCATTTCTTCAACCTACTTCCTATATAAGTAGAGTGTACACTGCTAACACAGTTAGTGGTAGTCACTCAGCAACTGCAACGTCAGTACCCATTGCGGTGTTTCCTTCATGTTATATGAGCATATTCTAGATGTTAGCTTTTCTATATTCAATGGACTTGAGTTGTGACTCGTTTGATTCTTTCGAACGACAAGAAAAGTATACAGAAAAATTCCAAGATTCAATAGAACATGTGTAAGGTTGAACTACTGCACCCACTCTAATCTGATGGTTTTCGGCTTGTGTACATAATGAGGATCTGCTTAGGTTTACAGAAAATCAAATGATTCATTGCTAGAATGAAAATAACAACCGTTGGGGGATGTTTTATTGAAGTTGATAGTAGAAGAGTTAACACCCAGCAGAGTCAAAGTTTTGTACAAATATGATCAATCTACACTGTCATAAGCTTGCTAATAGTGTATGAATAACTGGTGTACGGAGATATTAAATTCAAAACATTTTTCGAGGATGCACCTGAGTGTAAAAATTTGATCAGTCGTTGTTCTGCCCCTCCTAAAGGCGTACTGATAATGATCCAAAGCCCTTTCTAAGGAATTTTGAGTTGTCTGGCTAGAATTTTAGATAAAACCTTGTAGGCAGTGTTTAGGAGATATATAGCCCTGTAGTCAGCACAGTACTGCTTGGAGCTCTTCTTGTATAGGGGACAGATGTGGGCAACATCCCAGTCATTAAACATCTGGTCATGTTACCAGACTCTGCAGATTAGTGCGTGTAACTTTATATTCAGTTATTCTCTACAGTATTTCAAGAGTTCCGCTGGAATGAGGTAGCCACCAGGTGCCTTGTTAATCTTCATGCTCTTTATAGCTTCCTTGGCCGATACTAGGCTCTAGTACTGGTAAATCTACACCATTAACGCCCCTTGCTTCTAGTGTTCATATCGCGATGCCACTCTCACTGTCCTTGTTTAGCAGCTTATCGAAGTAGTCAGGTAAAACGTCAACGTCTTTACTAAAGACAATGACAAACTTTACATTGCCGTCCCTGATCATTGTGTTCCTCGCCTGGAAACTTGCTTTCTCTTCCTTAATTCTTACGTACACTTTGCGTATTTACCCACTATTTGCCATTTCCTCAATCTCCGCCACCTTATTAGCTTCCTACTCCTTCTTCTTCCCCCTGCACATGTGTGCAGCGTGTGCTATCAGCAGGTGTCATCACATGTATGTCATTATCAAACCACGTTGCTCTCCTCTCCTGTTCTTTAAATCCTACAGTAAGAACAACAGCTACCTTTGTAGCATTCTTCAACGACCACTTCACTTCGATATTATCTTCATCTTCGTTTTGCCTCTGAAGGTGTCCTTGTAGTGTTCTGTAATAGTTTTTTTTTGGCTATTTCATCTATTCTTAGCTTTTTGACGTTGAATTTCCTGGCTCTGGTACTGACCGTTTGTCTCAATTGCGAAATTCTTTAGCGATAGTTTACGCCGACGAGGAAATGGTCAGAGGCGACATCTGCCCCGCTGTAGCTGCGAACATCCATTATATCACTTCTGTGACGTGCATGTATGAGGATGTGATCAATCATTCAAGGCCCTACATAGCATAGGGGAGCTTCATCTACTGGTGCATTTACTCTGTATTATATGTTTCGCTTTAACATCCATTTACTCAAGGTGATGTTTTCAGCACCTACTGTTTACTTGGCTCGATACGTGTAGACAAATAGACAGATAAGACTTTTATTGACATATTTCAAATATTTATTAGAGGTGCAATAAAAAGAAAAGTAAATATATCGATAAATAAAAATAAGAAATATTAATATCAAACATAACCAAATAATACATTCCTAAACTTCTTCAAGGGAGAGGGGAAGATAAATGTTAGATTATCTATCCCCTCTAAACTCCCTCACCCTTTTCCCTTACTTCTTCTTATTTATTCCTTTTATTGTCCTTCTAATAATGTATAAACTCTTGCCTTCTTCACCCAAACTAACCCTCCAATTTTTCTCCAAATCTTTTTGTCTCTCACTCCATTCTATCACCTCACACTCATTTATGAAAAATGGATGCACTGGATGCATCTATTTTTCTTCTTTTTCCACATATACTATACATTCGCTCCTGCTCTTTCGTCCAGTATTTACTACCCCCTCCTCATTCCTACATCTAAATGTAGCAATCATTCTTTTCTCTCCCATACATAAATCTGATTTCAGATAACTTGCCGTACCTTCTTTACCTAAAATCCACTTACACGTATCGTTATATCTAATTCCTCTTATTCTTTCCACACTCTCTTGCATTTCCACATCTTTTATCCTCTCCATAATATCATTAACTAATTCACCCCCATCCATCATTTTCTCAAACCATCTTTTCGATGGCCATCCAATCATTCTATTCAGTTTTACTCTGCACTTCATCCATTGATTCCCACATCCATCCTCTCCACCCGCTTGCATTCCTCCCATTTAAGCTTACTTAATAATCCTTCTCCCTTCATTCATACAGATCTTCCCTTCAAATTTCACCATTCTAGCATCCTTTTCATATATCCAATCTGCTCATCCTCTCTCTTTCCAGAACCGCCCATAATTCCGCTTCATACAACCTAGTACTATTCACGCTCACATCTATTATCTTCAACCTCCTTCCCACATACTCCCCAAATCACCACTCCCATACCATTCTCATTCTCTCCATTACACCGCCATGTTTCTTTGACAACATATCCACGTGGTCTTTATACGACCTATTTTGGGCCAATAAAAAACCTAAATATCTAAATGTCTTCACGATTTTAATCTTCCGCCCCCCTATGTCAAACACATCTTTCCTACAACCTCTACCTCCTTTCTTAGACGCCATTACTTTCATCTTTTCCACACTCACTAACACGCCCCTTCTGTCCATAAATCCCATTCAGTCTTCTATCATTTCATTCATTTCCTCCCAGCTACTTGCCGTACATACTATATCATCCGCGGATGCCAGAGACCGTATTTTCTCACACCTAATTTTCAACCCACCTGCCTGTCATATCTCTAATACCTCATCCAAATCTGATAAATATATGTTAAAATGGCATGCCTTCAGTGGGCATCCCTGTCTAACCCCCTGCTGGTCTCAAACCACTTAGACATCCTACCATTCACTCTCCCTCTTACTTTCGTTCCTTCATACAAACTCTTTATTACCATAATCAGTTTTTTACTAATCCCTACATTCTCCATTCTTTCCCATAACCACTTTCTCCCGAATGCCATCAAAGGCAGTTTTTAGGTCTATGAATAGTAGGTACAATTTCTTTCTGTTAGCTATCTCTCTCTTCAGAATATAATTGATGGTGACGATGCAATCAGCCGTCCCACTTCCTCTAACAAAACCGATCTACGTGTTCTATGAAAGCTCCCCCTCGTTACCTCTTCTTCTAACCTCCTATTTTAAACCCTCTTGAACAACCTACGTAACCCATCCATAATTGTAATAGCTATTTCACTTGGATGTGAAATAGTTATTCACATCTATTTTATTTTTTTATCTTTTATACACTGCAAAATTTTCCCCTTCTTCCATTCACCCGGCACTTTCTCCTCCTCTTTCAAGATTTTATTCATCCCTCTCACCGAAGTTTTCAATCCTTCTTCATTGATACATCCCCACACCTCAACCGGTACCCTATACGGACTTGCGGCCCCTCCTTTCCGTGAATGTGTCATCTGACTTCTAACCTCCTGGATGCTTATCTCCCCAATCACAATCTCTTCCACACCTACTCTTTCCGAATCCTCCACTTGCCCACTCACTGTCTTACATCCTCCTATCTTCCACGCACTTACTATCTTACATCCTCTTACAGCACTAACCTACATCGTCCTACTACAATCATCCTACCCTCTACACCTTCCTAATCCCATCCATTCGCTTTTATCTCACTTCGCCCCTTTGTAACACCCATTATAATCTCTCCACTAGCCCTTCCTTTTTCATGCTTCCTCAGAGCCTCTTTCATGCTCCAGTTAAAATCTTTTGGCAGTCTCTGCTTAATCTCCTCTTACTCCAAATCTTCCATCCAAGTCTCTACTAATCCAACAGCATCAAACTCTCTTACATAATCGCAGAACCACCCTGTATATCTCCCATTTACTAAGAGAAACATTTTGTTCCTCTTGTATTTATCTGCCTATTGTACCTATTTTCGCATACATTTATTGATCATCATTCAAGTCCCCTTACAGCGTAGGGGGCTTCTTGTTTTCAGCTTAGGGGGGGGGGCTTTTATATACTTGTTTCCTGTTTTCTTATAGAATTATTCGTTATTTATCATTTATTTACAAGGGTCTGCGCTACAGACCCTTACCGTCTACTGGGGAATGTATGCTATATTATTTATTTTTCTTATATATAGTTTGCTTTATTATCCTATTTACAAAGCCCCCTACAGCTTATTATCCAACACCTAGATCTATGTATTTCCCATCATTCAATAGGATCTTTATTCTCCAAAATTCAAGTCTATATTTCCTATTATATTTAGTGTCCGTCACTCAACGTTCTCAAATTCACGAGGTTAATTTTTAAGTAAAGTGATTCCACTCAGCTATCGCTAATAGAGTTAATAGTAATTTTTATAACATTGCAAATTTCAAGCTAATGCAGAATTATAGTTGGTGTGTTAAACGATGAAAATAAGTGCGTGTTGGATGTGGATAAGATGCATGACTTCCACCGCAGAGTCCCGGGTTCGATCGCCAGCGCAGACAATTGTTCGCGTTGATAATTGAATCTAGGCAACACACGAAACGAGGTGGGTAATTATAGGAGGAAGGAAGGTAACTATAATTTATCATGCACATCTATAGGGGTAGATGTAAAACTTCGGTCCAGTGTGTGTGGATTGGTACGCACTATAAAGATCTCTTTACGAGTTAATCAATAAAGGTGGCTACAGACGAAATTAGCTGATACCCTACCTATTAGCGTCGATGGTAGAGGGTCGACGTTAAAACACATAGCCGGTGATAAGCCTATACGGCAGAAATAGGCCAACTATGAAGAAGTATATTACAACAACAAAATCTTTTATCAAATTATTTACAGATAAAACTCACCGTCAATAACTTGCTGTAAATATTTTAATTCTTTCAACATTTCATAGCACACTTTATTATTGTAATTCAATAAAGCACAATTGATCTCATCACGCACTTTATCTTGAATTTTTTGATGTTTAGCCAACTCGTATAAACAAAAGGTCATTGTTGATGCACTTGTATGAAAGCCGGCAATAAAAAATATAAACGATTGAGCAATGATCGCATTGTTATCAAATTCTTCCAAAACAGAATATTCTGCATTGAACTTAGATTTGCGTTTATCATTTTTTATATCTATCATTATGCCTAAAAAATCTTGACGGATATCTTGTTTTATTTCTCTAAAATTAATAATTTCTTCAACAAACGTTTTAAAGAAATCATTAACATCCGTTCCAAAAAATGAGATGTTAATTTTTCGAAAAAGATTTGGAAAAGCAGCTGCAAGTTGGCGTTTTAGTGAAATGAGTTTACTTATGGATTTACTCGCCTTTATACCATATTTGACAAAATCAGATTGTTGATTTTTCAAACAATTTGGATTGATTCCAAAACCGCATGTACCTATTACATCCATCGTAAAACGAACGAAAGTTTTTCCAGCATCAAAAGGTTTATTTAAATCTTTGTAAACAATTTCGATTAAATTGATAGTTGTTTCAAGTAATTTTGGAAACATATTTTTTATTTTTCCAGAGGAAAATGTTGGAACCATATTTGCTCGAATATTTTTCCATTCTTCCCCTTCTAGCGCAAACAGGTGCTGAGTTAATAGCTCTTGCTTATTTACATAAACTCCCCTTGAATTGAAATACGAATGATCTTTGCCCAATATATCTTTGATTAAATCAATATCTCTTAGTACTAAAACTGGAGTGAAATATGCATAAAATCCACCATATCTTTGTGTTTTAGTCTTTTCATAAAATTCTTGGATTTGGAGCGCAATATTTCTTGGATTCTTAAAGATATTATCCAAATTACCAAAAGGTATTTTAATAGGTATTGATTTTACATCACGTCTGGACCAGTAACTGTATATCCAATGTGTTGTTATAAAATATAATAGAATCAAAATTAATAATAAACTTAGCGCTAACAATAGCGGCATGTTTAAAGTATCATCAAATTGAAACTACTGCATATCTAACTAAATTCTGTAATTTGGGTTAATTAACCTTATTCCAAATATTTATCATCTACGTCATTGAATTGTTGATTATTTTTTCAACGTAACTAACAAAATTAATTAAGATACAAAAGCAACTTCATAGGTCGCACTAAATTTTTATTTCTAAAGGAGAAACAATATTAGACGTCTGCTTGGTATTTTGTTTGAAAGTCAAGGTTTTTAGTAGTGATGATAGATAGAACCTTGTAGTATTTTTTTCTATATTCATTAATTTCTTGTAGTACATGTAGTAGTACTGTAGTTCCATAATATTTGGCAATTTGACAATAAGTTGAGTTAAAGAGTCCAAGGATAGGCTCGTACTTCGTTCGTACCAAAATCTTCGTTCTGATTGGAAAGTCAGTCACCACCGTAGCAAACTGCCTCGCAGACCCTTCCCACATCCGCCAGCTCGAATTATCCAAAGCATGCAGGAACCTCCTGAGGATCTCCTCCAAGATATCCTTGAATTAATCCCTAAGATGATCCCAAGGATGATGTCCCTAAGATGACTGTCCCTAAGATGATGCCTACTCCTATATTATAAAAAAACAAAAAGACAAAAAAAATTAAAATAAAAAAACAAACACTCCCTTCCACAACATTCTTATTTTCTATTTCAGGTCAACTAACACCCATTTGCGCAGCCAAGCAAGGCCAATTAAATATACAAGATCACCAGCAAATCAGCTCACCCCACTAAACAAAACTCCCTCATCAGTTGACCATGCTATGGCTTTTTGCAGGTTCCCTTGGCTGTAAAGCAAATGCTATAGCGTATGTCTTATCTGCATGCTATCAGCTTACCAAAATTCTAAAAGCATTCCATTAATTACCAGTTCCAGGCATCAGCAAAATCCTAAAGCCTCTTTCAAACAAACTCTCCAATCTCCCAACAATATACAATCCCAACAGGGAGTGGAGTTTTAATTAGGTTAGAAATCCCACCGTGTTGGATGCACGGGCATCCTTCGCCTTTTGAAGGTTTCTCCACTTCCTACGTAAAAAAATAGAAAGCTCGTACTTATATAAAGGGATGCCTATGCTTATATAAAACAATGCGTTTGTTTTTCTAAGAGCATTTGTATGGTTTCAAATACGAAAATGATTAGTTGACTCATTTTATGACTTAATCTGGCTTAATTAAAAACGTCGTAAAATATGTTGTCGTTTGATTGGCTTGTCTCATGCTAAATTTACAAGCACCATATTATGAACTCAGAATAAAAGTCTTCTTCTTCTTCAGCCTGTAAGCATCCACTTCTGGACATAGGCCTCTTCGATTTGTTTCCACGTCATTCTCTCCTATGTAGTTAATATCCAGTTTTCCCCGCGTGGCGCTAGATGTCCTCTCGCCGTTTTCCTCTGTGGTCGACCTCTGTTCTTTTTTAACTCCTATGGTCTCCATTGCATCAAGGTCTTCGTCCACTTAAGATTATTTCTCGCCACGTGAACCACCTACTGCCATGTCAGTCTTGCCACTCATTCCAGCGCATCTATTACTCCCGTTCTCTATCTGATTTCCTCGCTTCGGATTCGATCACTCAAGCTGATCCCCAGCATTGGCCGCTCTATCGCTCATTGACAGAAGCGAAGTCGGTTTGCGCTGCTCTTCATGAGAGGTTGCAGTTTTGAGCCCGTATGTTACAAAGGCAAGACACGCGTAATATATACCTTTCTATTGAGGTTTATAGGAATCTTTGGTTTTCGGAAGATGAATTGATTTCTGCTGATTGGTTGTCCTTCATAATTTTGATATTGTCCTCCAGATAAATGCCTTCGGAGGGTCTGATTGTCGATAATAATCTGTTTGTCGTTCGGACTCATAATTTTTGTTATTTGTAGGTTTATGTACATAAAGCTTGGGAGTCTTCTTTTATTTCCTACAACAGTATTTTGAATTTACGCGCGTTATCTCATGAGAACAGATGTGGTTAGGGCAATTCGTGTCGACTTTAATACCTATTCGTTCCCAGGTCATGTTTTTGAATACGTCCTCCATTGCCAAGGTGAAGAGTTTTGGCGAGATGGTGACGCCATGTCGAACATCTCCGTTGGTTTTGACTTTTCCTGTCATCCAGTTATATTCCATCCTGATTCGTATCGTAAGGTGTTCGTAAATATGTTTGTTCAGGTTTGAGTACATGGAATCGCCCTTATTCATTGTTTCAAGCACTGCGCAAGTTTCGATCGAGTCAAAGGCTTTTTGATATGCCAGGTGCAGAGGAATATTATACTCATTGCACTTTTCAACAAATGTGCGCAGTTATTTGTATGTGATGAGTCGTGCTGAATCCTTTCCTAATTGCAGCTTGTTTGATAGGCTGATTAAAACTGATTGTCTGAGTAAGCCGGTTGGTTATAATTTTACTGATGGGTCTGCAGCCCTACACGTTCGGACGTGCGCCTTTCTTGAATAGCAGGATGACCTCGGCTCGTTTTGCCATGTGTCCGAGATTTCACCATTCTGAAGGAACTTATTCACAAGTTCCAGAATTGCATTTTCTTGTGTTTCTCCACCGATTTTAATCATTCCGCAAGTTATCCGATTTGCGCAGTTTTTCAGTTGGTTCATCGCTGTTCTCAGTTCTGGCCCGTTAATTGCTTTTAACTTTTAGGATCCCACATTTTAGGATCTTTTTTGCAGCTGACCTGGGGTGGAATTGATTGAATTAAAGTCTTTGTAGAAGTTTTGGATGATCTCCGCGGTCTCGTTAATTCTCCTTGGTCATTGTCGATTTTACGAATTATCATCTCCGCTTATGATAGACCGAAGCAAAGAACTCTCATAGTGCAGTTTTTTCTATGGTTTCGTTGATCGTTTGGGTGTATCTTCTAAGGCTTTTTTCTCTTTTTTATTTAGGTCCTTCAACTTCGACGAGCCGCTGTCTGTTTTCCTTCTCTTCTAGATGAGATACCTGGATTAACTTTTCCCTGGTTCCTCGATTTCTACATCGAGCGCAGTTTTTTCAAGGCTGTCCGTATGCTGTTCGTAATTTTTGCCGGTAGAACATTTAGCCTAGAGCTAAATGTTCTACCGCTAAATGATATGAGTGTTGAATCGTCTTTTTTCTCTTTCATCTCGTACATTGTGGTTTGGATCTTTTGAACTATCAAGCACCTCTTCTCCATCCAAGTGTTTACTTGTAGCTGCGCCAACTTGTGGTCACTGCCAGTATCAAATCAATTTAGAACCGCGACGTCCATACATATGCGTCTTTCTGCGGCCAAAATGTCGAATCGATTTCGTTCTTCACTGTGTTATCTGTACTTCTCCAGGTCCATTTCCTCTTGTGATGTTTTTCAAAGATGGTGTTTAGGCAATACAACTTCTCTTTATTGAGAAAGTCAACCATCCGGTTTCGCTTACCCAGGGCTAAAGCGCCAAACAAGGACAGATTCCTTGCAGCTCTTGCTCCAACCTTCGCATTGAAGTCGCCACTTCTAATGGTGAACTTAGCCTTTTTTGTATTCCTTGCTACCATTAGGTCTTTATAAAACTCCTCACTTTCCTCATCTGTCAATGCAGAAGTGGGTGCATATTGCATGTTGTACTAGATGTTGATCTTGTGTGTTATATACTCGCTTCTGTTTTAGTAATGGAGTGTTTCATTCTCATGTGGACCATTAAAGCCACGCCGCTGATGTGCGATTTTCGTTCGAGTTCTTACAGAACAGCAGATGTCCTGATTTCAGTATAGTGACTGCTTCGCCAATGAGCCTGGTTTCGCTGATCCCCAATACGTCCCACTTGATGTTCTGCACTTCGTTCTCAAGGTTCATCAGGTGTTCTTCGGTCTTCATTATGCGGATATGATATGATTCTATGTAGACTGCTTTTTTATGCCTTTTGTGTCTTCTGTGTCTGGTTTTGGACAATATTTGTCCTTTCTTCGTGCTTTTGCCTAATTAGTCTAGGTAGAACTTGATTAAAGGTTTAAAAATTACTATCAACGATTTTACATTATAACGCGACTAATTCTAATATTAGAATGAATCACTAAAAGTGCGAAACGACGTTTTATAGAATTCTTGAGAGCTTCAATTAGCTTATGATCTAATGAATGCATATGGTGATTAACATTTCCCTATTATAAAGCCTCGGCTTGCGTTTATGTGAGAACGATTTCCAAAAACGCAATATCTTATTTGGTTCTAAACTAAATGCAAAATATACATATATGAAATGATTACTTAAACAAATACATCTAAATTAATTAATATGTATGGATGGTTGCATAGCTCGCGTATCCATTCCGTTAATTATTATGTTGCTTTGCATAAGGATTGTAATATGATTGTATTGATGTTTTCTTAATAAAGTAAATTGTTTTCAAACGATTCCCTTCATATGCAAACTCAGGAATTAAGAAAAATCAGTAGTCGACACCGGGTGTAACAACGAGGTAAACATAATGGTCAATTGCATATTAGAGCAATATTTAATAAACGTTCTACGAATATATCGACCTGCTACGATATATAGGACTAGAAATTTTGACATATTAAAAAATAATTTCTTTTAATATATTAATATAGTGTACAGATAAACACACAGAATACATAGACAATTTTATACATAAAACAAGTCGATTTCCAAAAAATTACAAGTGGCAATCCCGTTCAAATTTTAATACTAATTAAAAAGGTGATTATAATACCCACGCGAATAAAACCAAGCGAATAAAAATAGTTTTCTTCGCTAATACGGATTTAGGAAATGCTATTACAGCATATTATCTAGATCAGTATCTATTAGTGGTTATTGATACGGGTTCAACTATTTGACATCGAACGCCGTATTAGTTTTGACATCTGCCAATATAGAATGTGCCATCTAACACAAGACTTCAATCCAAAGT
>WYDF02024591.1:0-13048 GCA_009867245.2 Adranes taylori | reverse complement strand
ATATAGGTTAATAGCAATACAAAATAACAGATTTTCGAAGAAGCCAAGCTAATTTATTTTGTACAGAGCTTGCATAACTTTTGTACAGGCGGTATTGGCGAGCCGTAGAGAGTCCACGGGGCTTCTTCCTGGTTTGACGGAGGATTCGTCAGCGTGGACAGAGTTGGCGGATTGTTGTCTACTAAGTAGCGTAGAGTGCGTGGACAGTGCACCTTAACTTTCGGCGGTTGTCCTCCCACATCTTCTCGCATCGACCACCTCATTTTCTCATCAATGATGTCGGTTTTATAAGGAAAGGTTAATAAACGTTTATGATATAGATGTGAAAATTAAAAGATGAATATCGAAAGATTCGCCTGCAAATAGCTAGTGGAATTTAGCTATGGATTTGTTCGTTGCAATCAAAAACATATTTTTTTTTCATAATATGTAGAATTGGCGGGGATTTTAATTTAGAAATAATATAATATAAACTTGTTAATTAAGTCACTTGTGAGAACAAACTGTTCTTTATATTGCTACTAAACTCGCCGTTCAAAGTCCAGTTTGAACACCAGCAGATAATTCTCTGATTGAAGCGTGTGACTAGCTCACTCGTGGTCAATCAGACAAGCCGCAAAATGCGTCTTGTCGAAATAAGCCTAGATATAGCTTTTTATATGAAATTAGAGATTTTGGGCATCTAGCTTAGCGGTTGTAGGTTTTGATGCTGACGGCAGCAATTGGGCTGGATTTAGTCGAAATTACTGCTAAAATTCGAGAGAAGGGAGAATATTCCTCGAATAAACGATGAATTTTTGTCCTTTGCGAATTTTAAGAATAATTGCGAAGAATAATTTAGCTTAGCATCCCTGCCACAACAATAACGTTTCTATTATTCTACGATGAGTTGCTTTCCAAATCTTTAACATGCAAACGATCAACGAGTTGTGCTTCCCATTCCCGAACAGTGACTAGCCAACCACGCGATAGTGGCGACAAGACGGTGAAAGATCTGCTCATACGAAGGTAACGCCGCCAGAAGTTCATTAACCTCATCAAAATTGTTTGTCGGAATACGCTGTTATCGAACTCTCGTACAGACGAGGTTACGATAAGTCAATAAACCTATTAAAAGGGAGGTCATAAATATTTCGCTAGACGAGAGCAATGAACGCGTGTTCAACGTCCTTACTAAGAAGTTGTTTGTTAGAATTGAATCTGGTGAATTGAATCACTGCCTTGTTTTGTACCAATTTTTGGTTTAATTTCTACATTGGATGGCATTTTTGTTCCTATTTCGTTCCCGATGCAATCGCACAAAAAAGCATGAAAGACACCTGCTTGGGGCAAAAACCATAGCAAAAGGATTCTCAATACGAAATATGGCTATTGCTTTCCTTCTCACTTATTACGCTGCCTCTCTCTAACACATGAAAATAAGAAATGATGTTAATTTTGCTTCTTTGGATTCAAGCCAGCAGGCCTCCCTGCGTGCCCAAAGGAGGGGGTGTTACTCCCCGTTTGGCTGACGATCTTGCTACTCGATTCTAAAAGAATTCTCATCTATGTGTATAAAAAACAAACTTATGAATAAACAACGCAAAGCGAAAATGCAAAGGAAAAAGCCTATAATAAACATAGGACACGAAAAGTAGACGCTATCAAACGGTACGAAAATATTCTGCATTTTGATATGACCTCGCCAATAGGAAGAGAAAAGCAAAAGCAACAATTTAAACGGCGAAAGAGACGTCAAATGCGCGCTGTATTCTCCATCCTCTTTTCTCTTCTGCTTCTCTCTCTAACACACGAGAAGATGTGCTTCGCGGTAGCGAACATAATCGGCAGTGCTCTCTTTCCCCCGTGCCGGGCGGCTCTGGACTCCCTGCTCTCCCCTTTTTCGTGCATCACGAAAACGAATGTTGTTTTGCTTGATGACCTTGGTTGGCATACTTCTTTACGCAGAGTTCATTGACTTTATCTATGTAAAAAAACATCTGCGACTTTACAAAATAGTGGTTTCGTTGCTCACTTATTTTGAAATGAATGCCGCTACATTATTTATTTCATTAGTGATTTATTTATGTAATTTGTTTGTATGGTTGTTTTTAATCAGTTATCGACTGCGAGGCTATGTCCAATATGCCGTTAACAAGTTGTTGAAATTAGTATTGGAGAGGTTAGGAGTGAGTAGAAAAAAATGATAAAAGGTAAGGCCAAATAGAGTGCTTATTGATGTTTGGGAGTATATGAATGAGAAGGGTTTAAGTGCTTTGGTTCGGGGGATGAATAAGGTTATAAAAGGAGAAGAAAGAGTGCATGATGAATGGCAAAAAGGGGAAAATGTGCCTGTGTATAAGAGGGGAAACAGAATGGATGAAGATAGTTATAAAAGGATAACAATAATGGATGGACTATATAGGATGTTCGCTAGGATCATCAATAGGAGGTTGGAAGAAGAAGTGAGTGATAATGATAAAAAATACTGTCGCACTCTCAGAATGGGTTTATCAGAGGTAGGGGAACGGCAGACAGGTTAGTGACGATAAATTATATCATGAACAGGGAAGTAGCTAATAAAAGGAAATAATACCTCCTATTTATTGATTTGAAAGCGGCGTTTGATGTGATTGTGAGGGAGAAATTGTGGGAGAGAATAGAAACAGTACGGAGTACGGAGAGTGATGATAAAGTTAATAAAGGAACTGTATAATGGTATGAAAATAAGAGCGAGTGTGAAAGAAAGGACGCCTGGATGTTTCTAGACCAATAAGGGAGTCAGACAGGGATACCCACTTAGTGTGTCTCTATCAATCTATATCTGGCTGATCTTGAAGAGGTGCTGAAAAATGGACAAGGACGAGGGATAACGATTGGAAATCAGAAAGTTTGGTCTCTAGCCTATGCTGACGGTATAGTATGTATGGCGAGTGATAGAGAGGAAATGAAGGAAATGATTGGGACCGTGAAAAGATACATGGATAGAAGGGGATTGGAAGTGAATATGGATAAGTCAAAAATCATGCTGTGTAAGAAACGGGGGAGTTAATGTCGAAAGGATGTGTTTGAATTTGGTGGAAAGATTATAGAGAGTGCGAGGAAGTTTAAATATTTGGCGTTTATTTTGAATCAGAATGGGACAAGTAAAATGGAAGGGGGTCATATAGAGAATTAGGATGAATTTGGAGAGGAAATTTGGGGTTTCTGTAAGAATGTGTGAATTATTGAAGCGTTGTATGGTTTAGAAGTATGGGCAGTTGAAGAAAAAGAGAGAATGGAAAAAGTGCAAGTTGGATGCTTGAAAAGGATGCCGGGATTGGATATGAATACAAGAAATGAGATAGTTATGCAGGAGATAGGAATGTATAAATGTTGGATAAATGGAGTAAGAAGAATGGTAAAGTTTGAGGAAAAAGTAGGGAAGGGTGGAGGAAGTAGGTTGGTAAAAAAAGTGTACATTGAAGGGATGTTGAAGAAAAGAGGGAGTGGGGGTGTGAATAATTGGATTGAAAGCAGAAAAAATGTTAACAGGAGGATTGCATGGTCGACGAGTAGATGATTTGAGAAGGTATGTGGTTGGGGAAATCACGGAATTGGTGCGAGATATTGAGAAGCAAGAAAGGTATAGCAAAATGAATGAAAGTAGGTACAACTACAGGTATAGATGGATTATGCATGACGAGGGGATCGCTGGTTACTTAGCATCAGAGATAAGTATGGGCGATAAAAAAACGATTGGTTTAGATGTAGATGTGAGGAAGGAGGGAATAAATACTGGATGAAGGGTGAATAAAGAATGTGTAGAATATGTAAAAAATGGAGTTAGGATGAAAAGGGTAAGGGGGAAAACTGGAAGGTTAGCCGGGGAAAACTGGAAGGTTAGCCTGGGAAAGGAGGGGAGGGGTATAGATATTATGAAAAGGATAATAGATGAAATAAAGAAAAGAAAGTAGAAGTTCAAAAGGAATAAGTGATTCCATAGGAGTTAGGGAAGTAAAAGGAAGTAGGAAAAGAGCATTTATGAAAGGTAAGGATTGTAAGTGGTATTGGGTGGTGAGGCATGGTTTTTGGGTAGTCGATTAGAGGAGATGAAGATTTTAAAATAAAAAAAGAGGTGAACTTAAAAGGAAAAGCAAACGAAGCGGTAAGGAACGAAATCGGAGGGTGTGATGGGACCGTGGGATTGGCCTTCCTTGCTCCCTGGTAATGGTTTCTAATGGAATTCTTGTTTCTTTTGTTGTAAATTTGATAAAGTATCAGGATGTTTATATGAAGATGAATTAATTGAAATTAAGATTATTATTATTATAATTTTTATTATTATCATAGTTTTAATTTAGACTATAGTAACTGTGTGGTAATTTAGATATTATTAATTTGAAATATAATTTGATATTGTAATATTTCGCGAATCATATGCCAATAACGGTCTTATTATTATTATTATTATTATAACGGTCTTATTATTATTATTATTATTATATAACTTTAGTAAGGAACTAAATTAAAAATTCCTTACTAAAGTTATATAATAATAATAAAGGGATTAAATTCAAAATAATTCCCTTCCAACATAAATAAAATTTCAGTGTAATAAAGAAAATATTCATTATGTTTTGTAACGCCCTTTTTGTACATATATAATTAAATACGATTAATTATATTTGCCCTAGAGCGCCACTCTGCATAATAACAGGTGCAGAGTTCTGTGTGTCCCAAGTATCCCATTCAGGTCCAGTGTCCGTAAATTCGGACAAGATAAAATTAAACAATCGGTTACGTAATAATGCTTTATTGTATTGTATCCTCTTGTTTTAATATTTACATACAAACAACATGCGTAATTTATTCATAAAATAAAAATAAATCAAAATCAAACCGTTAAAACCTTACTAAATATATACTATATACATTGACATATTGTTCCCTATTATCCATCATACGTAACATATGAAATCTATAAACCCCACGTGGCAAGTCATATAATGTAATCAAAGTCCTAAGACATTTAACATAAAAAAAGAATAGCCTAACTGAAATTAGTCCGATATGTAAACACATCTTGATGTTTTTTTGTTTTTATTTAACGTAGGAAGTGAAGAAACCTTCAAAAGGCGAAGGATGCCCGTACATCCAACAGTGTGGATTTGTAGCGCACTAAAACTCCACTCCCTGTTGGCATTGGAAAGTTTTGGAGATTTTATTTGAAAGAGGCTTTTGAATTTATCATCCTCATCAGCCTGGAACTGGTAATGAGTGGAATGCTTTTAGAAATTATGGTAAGCAGATAGCTTGCAGATGAGATATACGCTATAGCATTCGCTTTACATCCAAGGGAGCCTGCAAAACCCTTGGCCATAGCATGCTCATCTGATGAGGGAGTTTAGGGGATTTAGTGGAGTGAGCTGATTTGCTGGTGGTCTTATAACTTCTAATTGTACTTGCTTGGACCTGAAATAGAAAATTAGAATGTTGTGAAAGGGAGTGTATATTTTCTCTTATTTGTTTTGGTTTATTTTTAATTTTATTTTTTTGCCTTTATATTGTTTATATTTAGGCGTAGGAATCATCTAACGGAAAAACGGGAATTGATTTTAGGAGATCCTCAGGGGATTCCTGCATGGTTTGTATGATTCGAGCTGCTGGATGTGGATTAGTTTCACAGCCTGATTATTTGCACGCTATTTATACCTTTATGTGCTCACAGAAACCACGCGCGTTCACGTCGCACACTGCCAGCCACTGTATCAGCGGCGAAAGCATGCTGGACTTTTTTGCGCGTCTTATAAAAACAACTATATGACTGCACGGATATGCTTTCCATGTAATAATTAAAGGTAAAAATATAACTTCGTTATAGCCCCCCCCCCCCCCTCTCTCACATAAATACTACATACGGGATTTTTAAAGATTTTATGATTTTTTTGTTTTGTCTATTTTATTTTCTAGAATTGTTTTCATTTATGTTTTATTCTTTTTTTTTGTTTAATTTTGTAAAGGAATATTTATGGGTTGATGGATTTAGGCTTATAATGATGATAAATATTGTATATTGTTACCTTATTTGTATGTGAATTTAATATTATGCCAAAAAAGGTATCTATGTATCTATATATCTCTCTACTACATACAATAAATCAATAATAAGATATCTAAACATTTCGAAAATTATTACTTCCGGAGTATTTCAATTCCTGAAACTTCTTACTCATCGAGACGTGTCGTCTTTCTATTGGAGTCTCAGCTTCTGTAGATCAAACATAACTCGTACTTTCGTCTTCGCTGATTTCGTTGGCTTAGTCTCTTCCGATGCTGAGAGACTCACCTCGACTAGATTTTGCATCGGTACTTTTGTAGACATCTCACGTCCGACTTGTCTGCTTGAATCTGTGTTCGGTGACTGACGCTGACCCCTCGAAGTGATTTGGTGATTCGATATTAGAAGGAGCGGCAGACTCTCTTGGACATGTGTGAAGCCACCATTCTCGACTTGCTGCCTCTGTATGATGTTCATTCAGCTTGACCAGACGTTGTTGTCGTAGTGTGATCACCGCATTTCTAGAAGGTGATTTTTCCATCGTTCACTCTTTATAATAATCAAATAAAACAAAAACAACAATGCCATCAAATTATTAATAAAATATTTACAAATTGGCGGTCAGGTTTTCTTTTCCCTGATATATGCTCTAAATTTCCATACTGGAGAGTTTCCCTTTGAATCTTTCTTAAAATTTGTATAAGGCTCAGAACTCTTAATTGATCTTAGTGCAAACAAAAACTCCTTGCCCCTAAGAATAAAATTTTTATCTTTTATACCTTTATCTCTTAGAATATTTCTTCTGGATTCTTAATCCTGGCGACTGGCTGATTTGGCCTATTTATACCGCTCTGTCCAATATAACTTCGTTACAGTTGATTCAAAACAATAATATACGAAATATGCATTTATTTATTTACTAGCATATTTTATTTGTGTAAAATACACAATCAACAATAACAAGCAAACTGAACTGTATGTTGCAAGCTTACAACATCGTTTTAATGCTTTATGTTTATGATTTAAGAAACATGTATGAGATTTTTTAGTTTTGTGAATATTTCTATCTGTGTCTGTACACATACATGCTGTGCATAATTGAATAATTCAAACTCTATTGAAACTATTTCAATTAAATTTGGCACACAAGGTGTGAATATTACTGTCAGGTCCCCAAACCACCTGAACATGATTTTGAGAAAATTCCGGAAATGTTTCATGCTTAATTTTCTAAAAAAATTCCAGAACGGTAGTTGAAATTTTGTGCTTAGTGCTTTTAAGAATGTATTTAATGTAATTTAACATAAGCGAATCTGCGATGGAGTTTTTAGATTTCCTACAACATACGTAAGAGCAAAATCAAACGTATGATATTGTAAAGTAGAAAAAGGTAATCATTTTAATTTCGTTCTAATGTATCCACTTTACGTACTTACAATACTCAGCAGTCATCTAAAATGGTTAAATTCTATGAAACATTGTAATTCTTTAGCAATGTCGTTAACAATTTAATTAATTGTGGAAGTTAAAATATTTTACATTAATTAATATGTGTCATATTAAAATAACTTCCTCAATAGTATGTAAATTGAATATTTCAAAGGGGAACAATTAATTCATTGTAGCTATCTAGCATTCTGAGATATATCGATTATTGATTATCGCTGCGAATTATTAGATCAACTGAGCTTTTTAGATAGCGGGTAAGAAGAAGAAAGGGGTACGCTGCGACGTCAGACAATAAGAAGTCGCTCCATCAAAGACACGTTTTAGGCGCAATTTAGCACATATCAAATAAAGGTTAAGGGAAAGAAAATTAGAAGAGAAACTTATAGAAACTAGAGGAACAGCTGTTGGCAAGTAGCTTCCGCTTGAAAGCCATTTCTGCCAATAATCATGTAGTCAATAGCACCACTACTTACCCTACCTTGTTAGATACAATTCTGGTTGGGCCGTTTATCAATGAAATTAAATCATAACTACTTAAAATATCTTTCTGATTTTATTCTTGTTATTAAGTTTTATTCTAAGGCAAAAGTTATAAACTAATGAACTGCTTCACGTTTCTTGGTAATTATTTTATTTACTTGAGAAAATTGATCGCATGCGAATTATTCATTTCATTGTAATAAATGAAAGTAATATTGGCTTTTATTATTGTATGTGTTATGCTGACATGATTTAATTTAGAATTTGAATTTAAATTTTATTGAAGAAATAAGATAGTTGAGTGGGTTAATTCAGTAAAGTAATACGTATTTATCTAATAAAATCTTACCCTGCTAAATTGTCACGAAATATAACGTGACATATTTGATAGAAATGCCGGGTATTGATCCCTGAACCTCGCGTTCAGAGATCGCTCACAGGGTACTCACTGTTGTCTAGAGCAACCCTAAGTACTAAATTTACGTTATTGAAGATTGTAATTACTTCTCAAAGTTCTGAGGTTTGTCTATAACTATTCTGCGAATTCAATATGTTTTTATCGGTTTTTCTAATTAATTAGCGGTTTTAGTTTAGCTATTAAAGCATTAAATCTTACCGTCTATATACTACTCCTGTAGCTTTGGGGTGAGCAATTGCGGCCAGGTATTGTTTAGGTGGACTCATGTGGAAAATAAAAAACAAACGTATTGAAATTATAGAATCAAGTTATTTAAAGTTCTCATGATAGAAAAGAATATAGTATATATGACATACGACATTCATTCATGTTTCCACAAAATACTCGATAGAAGCTCGGAAAAGCACAAAACGACAGTCTAAATTATAACAATAAACAGATCGATAAATGTTTGAAATTTGATCTGATTACTCAACTATAAATGTGCGATTATTTTCTATGCGTCTATAAATTGCAGTTTATTACTTTTCAATTGTTAAACACTTTATAGTTTTAGAGATATCTGTAATTTTTTTTTTTCATTTTTATTAAAGATCATTATAATATTTTCACTACGGATTATTATAATATTTTGACAAATGTTTCAAATGTTTCAAATTGAAAATTAAATAATGAAAATAAATAAAATAATATTTAAATAATATTTAGAAATTTGTTTATTTATTTCTGAGATACCGTACAAGATACCGACTTCCGTTTTATAAGGCGACTAATTCATCCACTTCTCCTATAGATAAAATTACTAACAATTATAAAACACTTAATTTAATGTCTATTACGTAAGATTTTTAATATTTAATAAAATATTTAATTTAGTCTCTATTAGATAAAATTATTAACATTTTATACATTCAATTTACTTTCTATTAGAATTTTGATATAAAAATATTGGTTAAATTATTTAAATATTAGATCAAATTGCTGATATTTAATAAATCATTTAATTTAACATCTAATAGGTAACATTACTAACATCTAATAAAACATTTAAATTAATTTTAAGATTTGTCGATCCATAATAAAGTTTTATTTATTAATAAAATAAAATTAAAGTTGTCCTTTTTTAGTCTTTTTATTATTATTTTCGATTTACAAAAATTTTATGCATAAAAACAAAAAAGGTCACCTAAAAAAATTCTTTCTCACACACGTTTCATGTATATAGATTTACATACATACCATGAAATGTCTTGTATGATTTAATTATGGTAGTGCCTGATCATTATTAAAATAAAATCGGACCAGGCCACAAATAATAATATAAGGAATAAGGAAATACAATTTTTTTTAAATTTTATTCATTTAGTTTAGTCTATTAATTAAATTATTTTATATTTCATACAATATTTAATTTAATCTCTATTAGATAAAATTATTAACATTTAAATAAACATTTAATTTTATCTGCAATAGATAAAATTACTAACATTTAAAAAACATTTAAATTAATGTCTTTTAGTTAAAATTTGTAATATTCAATAAATATATAATTTAATATTTAATCTATTAAATAAAATTATTAACATTTGAATAAATATTCAATCTAATGTCAATTAGAAATAAGTGTATTTAATAAAATATTTAATTTAATGTCTAGTAGATAAAATTTTTATTATTTAATAAAATAATAATTTAATCTCTTTCAGATAAAATTATTAACATTTTATTATTCATTCAATTGAATGTTAATTAGATTTTTTATATGTTTATTAACATTTAAATAAATGTTTAGTTTAATGTCAATTAGAAACAAATTTTGATATTGAATAAAATATTTAATTTAATGTCTATTAGATAAAATTTTTATTATTTAATAAAGTAATAGTTTTATCTACATTAGATAAAATTATCAATTTTTAAGTAAATATTCAATTTAATGTCATTGGACTATTTTTAATATTTAATAAAATACTTAATTTAATCTCTATTAGATAAAATGGCTGATATTTAATAAAATATTTAATTTAATCTCTAATAGATAAAATTTATAACATTTAATATAATGTTTATTAGTTAGAAGTTTTAATATTTAATAAAATATTTAATGTATTAGATAAAATTATTAACATTAAAATAAACATTCAATCTAATGTCAGTTAGAAAAAAAAATTATTTAATAAAATATTTAATTTATTGTATATTAGATAAAAATTTTATTATTTATTAAAATTATAATTTAATATCTTTCAGATAAAATCATTTCATTATACATTCAATTTAATTTTTATTAGATTTTTTAATATTTCATAAATTATTTAATTTAATCTGTATTAGATAATATTGCTGAAATTTACTAATTTAATTTATAATAGATAAAATTACTAACATTTAATAAAACATTTAATTTAATGTCTACTAGATAAAATGATTAACATTTAAATAAATGTTTAATTTAATGTGAATTAGAAACAAATTTTAATATTTAATAAAATATTTAATTTAATGTCTATTAGATAAAATTTTTATTATTTAATAAAGTAATAATTTTATCTCGTTTAGATAAAATCATTAACTTTTAAATAACATACAATTTAGTGTCATTAGGCTTTTTTAATATTTAATAAAATACTTAATTTAATTTCTATTTTATAAAATAGCTGATATTTAATAAAACATTTAATTTAATCTCTAATAGATAAAACTGATAACAACTAATGAAACATTTATTTTAATGTTTATTAGTTAAAATTTTTAATATTTAATAAAGTATTTAACTTAATCTATTAGATAAAATTATTAACAAAAGAATACTGTCATAAAATATTCAATTTAATGTCTATTAGATAAAATTTTATTATTTAATAAAATAATAATTTCATCTTTTTTAGATAAAATTATTAACATTTAAGTGACAGTTAGTTTAATGTAGATTTGTTTTCATATTTAATGAAATATATAATTTAATCTTTGCTTGAAAACCTATTTGAAAAAACATTTCATTTAAACTTTTATAGATAAAATTACTAACATTTAGTAAAACATTTAATTAAATTATCATAATTGTGCAAGTACTTGGAGCGACTTTATTTAATTTAATGTCTATTAGTTATATTTTTTAATATTTAATAAACTATTTAATTTAGTCTCTATTAGATAAAATTATTAATATTTACATTACATAAGCATTTAATTTAATGTCAATTAGAAAAAGAAATAAATATTTAATGAAATATTTGATTTTACGTCTATTAGATAAATTTTTTATTATTTAAGGAAGTAATAATTTATTCACTTGTAGATAAAATTATTAGCATTTAAATAACCATTCAATTTAACATCAACTAAAACTTTTTTATATTTAATAAATTAGTTAATTTAATCTCTACTAGATAAAATTGCTGAAATTTAACAAAACATTAAAATTAATCCCTAATAGATAATACTACTAACTTTTAATAAAATATTTAATTTAATGTCTATTAGTTAAAAATTTGTAATATTTAATAAATTATTTAATTTAGTCTCTATTGGATAAAGTTGCTCACATTTAATAAAACATTTCATTTCATCCTTAATGCAACCAAATCGCTTTCGTGAAATCTCAATTTTTTTATGATGCTTTACATTGCGCAAAATTTCATCATTTATTTTATAATGTTTTATAAATAAACAATATTATACGTGCATATTTAATACTTTAGGTACAAATCACAAAATTAATTTTAAATGTTAGATTTTTGGTCCTTATCCATTAGTTTGCTGAATTATATTCAATTTATTAGTTAAAAAATATCATGCATTATAGAGATATATATATTCTTATAAAATTATACTTGTGCATAATGCAAAAACGAAACATACAAAAAAATGAAAATAAAACTAAAACAGATAGATAGCTAAAATAACTCAAATGTCAAAAACAAGCATAGTATACTCCTGAGACATGTCTATCGTAGCCCATTTATAAAATTGTTTTTGCGCCCCCAGGATAGTTATTTATTTTATTTATTATTCGGTGTATTTTTTGGCTTTTTTGTGTTTTTTTTTTCTCGTATCGAATGTATGTTGATATGTTGGACGTCCTGTTTTTCCCTCTTGTTCAATTTCTCTCTCGCTTTAATCAATTTTGGGAGGATCAGAAAAAATTTATATCCGCTTTGTATGCGTATTTGTTTCGTCGATATGTAAAATTAATTTTATATACTTTTTTTTGTTTTCTTTATGCTGTGCGTTTTTTTATGCACATATGGAATTTCTTTTTAAATGGAAAATTGTTTTATTATTCTTATTATATGCTGGTGTATTAATAATGTTGGTTGAGTATATTTCAGAGCATTTTACTTATATCTGAAACTTAATACATTTGAATGTTTATTGTTATTATACTAATTTATACTTATCTTACTATTTTGCCATCTTTTATTCCTGAAATAATATTTTAGTCTAAAAGAAGATATTCATTCAACTTTAATGAATAGAAAATTTTATTGTTCATAATGCTTTGCCTATTTTAACAAAAAAGATATCAACTATATGAAATATATAGGATTTATTAACATTTCAAATGTTTGCAGTGTATAAGGCATTTGGACGAAATAGACTAAATTTGTTAAAAAAAATCTGAATTTCATATTGTAAATTAAAACGTCGCTGTGTCCAAACGCTTCGAGATTTAGAAATAA
>WYDF02024580.1:0-13049 GCA_009867245.2 Adranes taylori | reverse complement strand
ACATCACACCATGCCCAGTATAAAGTTAGATGGAAGTTCAAAATGTTGGCATTGAATTAGTACGTGCATTCATTTCAGGTAAAAACGTCAACACATGTCGTTGACTACTAATTGTTATAAACACAACTGGAAACACGCGTTGGAAACATACGTAATGTTTATGCATTTGACACCCAATACATTATCAATATATTGATTATAGAAAACAAATAACTTAATGTTAAAATAAATTAATAACTCAGTAACGATTAATTTATTGATTAAATTAATTTAATAATTCCACTGCTACTTTTTCATGTTGTATCATTAAATTGAAATAGTTACTGAAATAGGCGTTTTCTATCATTCTCCCATAAGATAATCCAGAAGCAGAAATTCTTCTCTCAACAGCACGTTCGCCATCATTTATATCACAAAATTTTTGGAGTTGATTTGGTAGCAAAACAGTTCCATTTCGCAAACTGGCATACACAAAAATCGGTCATCCTTTTAAGTGGTGACGCTCTTTTTCCTAGATGCTTGTGTTCTGGGTATCAGGTCGGTCACTTTATACCGTTGGTACATCTTTTCATGTGGTCCTTGGCAATCTAGTGTCAGTACTACAGTTTTTGCCACAACAGTAAAATCGGAAGGCATTACTAAAAGCGCAATTAATATTCTGCACCCCTACAGATCCTAGCGAATGCATGCTATTTCATTTCATAGAAGTCGTAATAGTGCTGTTAATGGAAAATTAATAATTAATATAACAATATCATAAAGATAACTTAACTATACCATTGGATACAGTTTAGTATAAATGACTAGCGATTATCTGTAATGACCAAGAGATATAACAATTTTTAACCTTCATTTGTAATAATATTTCGCTTTGCAATAAAGGGAGTGGGGTTTCATAATAATTAAATCCATAAAATTACGCCAGCTGTATCTGAAACTGTTAGTTACAAGATTTGAATGCAATATCTGTCTGATACTGCGGCGTAATCTGCTGCTGAGGTGTGGGCCTGCTGTTGAGGGATTTTGGCTATGCTGTTTAATTTACAAGCAGCATCCGATATAATAATTGACGTGTATCTGCTCGCTCGTCGCTGTCGCTCCGTGGCTGCTTGCTTACACGGTAATGTGTGAATTTATGTGTTGCGGCTACGCGTATACTATCACACACATTAGACTCACACTGATAGTTTAGGGCTTATGAATAGCCGTGAAATTATTAAAATAATATAGTTCCTAATTTTGCAAACTCAAAGAAAGACATCCACCAGCAGTCAGCGAGCAGCCAAGCTGAGGCAACAACCCACGACACACATGCAGCTGTAGCCATTCGAGATATCGCATTTGGTGAGTGATTTTATAAACATGTTTTGTTAGTTGCATGTGCGTGAAAAAGCTCTGTTTCTCATTGTGTATCGCTTTGTTTCTCATTCCTGGTACTAGAGTCTATAATTTTAACATACGTCACCGGTGTTGTTTTTAGTCACTCGGCAAGAGTAACATCTACGATCAACAATGTGTTACCCGACCTATAGTGTATTCCTAGTATTCTTACAATTTACTTCGTCGTATTATTGCATTTAGGTAAACTTCCGCTTTCCCATTGCATTACAAATCCATGTACATTCTTCCCGTATTGCAAATTTTGTTATTATCACCGCACATTTGGATTGTTCTACATACACAGTTTACATTTAATGATTTGTACTAATTTATTATAGCAATTGTTTATTTACTAACCGCCATTGATGCGCTCTTAAGTTGAACATTATCATTAATTTTATATTTGTATTTATATTTCTTTGTTTGTTTGTATTGTCTATGAACATGAATAGGCTTCTATTGTAAAATTATTAATGGTGTTTTAACAATTTGAGTTACAATATTTTTCAGCTACCCCTAAGAATTTGAACTCATTTACTACTTATGTACGTAGCTACCCGTGCGCTCAGCGAATCCACTGAGGATCGATGGAACAAGGAGTCTAGTTCCACCGTGATCCACCGTGTAATAATCCTATTAATTATATTTTACAAAATTTAAATGCTTTCTTTGATTTTTAGTACGTATTAGTAAGCTAAGGTTCCCCTCGTTCATCTAAGTAAAAACTCCCACGTCGTAATCCTTTAAAATGGCTCGTGACCATTTGGTGGTGGTGCCGACGTTTTTATCAAAATTCTCCGGAATTTAGAATTTTTTCTTTCTAAATAGATATTTTTGTTCTTAATTTTCATTTATTTTCATGCTGGAATTTTTTTGGTGCTTAATTTTGAATTATTATTTCGATGAGCTTTTGCATTTTTATTAGAATACTACTACAATTTTATCGTTAATATAAAGTTAATATTTTCTACAGAATAATACTTTATGTATAAGAATATTTTAACAGATGTGAAACATTGACAACGCTGGTAACAATTGAAATAATAGTAATTATGATTAATGATAAAGGAAATATAACAATATGTCCGCATCTCTTCAAAGGATCATTAATCATCGTGGGCATACAATAAGCAAAATTATATCCTATCACGATATTCCAAGCGAAAACTTGTTGATAAGATGTTAGAATTTTGAGACAAAGTAAGTACTTATCTAAATAATATATATTATTAAAGTATCCATGGAGAATATGATACAATCATCCCGAATTACATTAAGCACCGTGGACACTTTCTAGAATGCATATTTTTAAACAGAACACAATATTCTTTGGCATAAAAAAAATATGCATCGGATTAAAGAATTCTTGCATAACAATTTTTGTGGCACAATTTTTGTAGCAACATTGTACTCTCAGTTATGATATCGCTATTCGTTGCATATAAATTGGAAGCGCGTCGGCTATATCACGGGCTACCGAGCGCGTGTTATTGGAACAGCGGTGTTTTTTACTCATACCTAGACATTAGTTTGCATTTATCTAACATATATACTTAACTTATAGAAATGTACATTTCTTCTCAAGGCAAATATTTAAAATTACACTAAATATTTGCCTTGAAATTAGTAGTTAAATTAATTATTTTTAAATGGCTTAAATTGTTTAAATTAATATGGAATACAACTAAACCTTGCTTGTATCTCCATTGTGAAATTTTATTATAATCTAAAGTGTGTTTAATTCAATAATTTAATAAAATTAATAAATAAATTAAATTTTTTTAATTGTATAATAATTCCGTAATAAAGGTTTTTTAAACCGTTACTCCTCAACCACGGAATGTTAATTAAGTAGGATAAACGTGGGTGATGTGTAGTGTTTCTAGAAACAACTAGAGCAGGACTTATGGGCTTGATCGCATTGGAAATGCAGATTTCTATGTCGTTGCTTGTCACGGGTACTCTACTTGCGTCAGGAGATGGTACTACTCGTATCGAATGTAGTATATAACAAATAATGACTTAAGTGTATTTAATGTATGCAAGTTTTGTGTAATTAAAAGTTTTGATTCACTGTGTATAACGGTGATATATGGTGCAAAGTGTACAAAATATGGTCAATATACAGGGCGGCTATTTAAAAAAGTATCCTAATTACAAATAAGTTTCATGTATGCAATTTATATATAATTACAACTTTTGATCTACACTGTATTACCTGAAATATAAAACAAAATTAAAAACGTGTATAAAAGTAAAAGTTGACAGTAGTACACAATCAAACAAATGGCGATTAATATTTGGATGCATGAACAAAATAAACATGATTGCACATAAGAGACCTGCCTACTAATTTCGATAACTGTGAAATGCCATGATCATTTATAATAAGCAAAAGTGGAATGCGAAGAATCGTGATCACCTTGAATAAATGTAAAAGAAACAGATTAGTAGATTGAATACTTAGCTGTCATTTACCTTGACATTTAAACAGAAATAAACAGCGACACACTTTAAATGACCAAATTTAACAATTAATTGAATCCAAGTATGACATTGAAAGGAATTGTAGAGGTGCTGTGTAAAAAGTGGATATAAGAGACAAGTGTCAGCAAGATATGTATTCTGCCTGTTGCATGTTTTTTTAATGCATATGTAGCCATAATAGCTATTTCGTGTAAGGAATGTTCAAATGTAGGAGGCAGCAAAAGGGTGCATTCAAACGAAAAAATAGCAGTAACAACCGCGGTTCCATATTTTTATTCCATCGTATTACTCTTCGCGTAATACAAACAACAAATCAATGGAGAGATATTTAGTAAATACCATTTTGTTTTTCTCTATTCATTCAAAATCAAAATTTTGAGATTGATGATAGCGCACATGTAAGATTTTCATCCATTATGATATAAACACGCTGAGTTCATTTGAGTTAGCTTTGAACAGTCAGGAAATTTTCCTAAATTGACGATGTTGCATCATTACCCAAAACCATACATTTTATTACACATTTTGTTTAAACTTCAGGACATGCTACAATGGTTATTGCATGTCGCGAATGTCTAAATTCCGTAAGACAATTTCCTTTAATATTTTTTTTCACCACTGATTTGATAATCTATGTGAAAGAGAAACACTCAAATTGATTAACATAAACGTTATAACTATATTAATCTTGGAAATGGACAACTCCCTCATAAATTTCACACATAAAAATTTTAAAATGCTTCAAATGTTAAATATAAAGTATCAAAGTAGCTTTATTAATACACGATGCTGGAACTAAATTAAGATCGTCTCATCGTTAGCTGACAAAAACGTTTCACTGCCTCCTTTCCTTAAACTCCAAAATTAGAGGATGTATAAATATATATATATATATATATATATATATATATATTCAAAAGCTTTGTATTCAATTGTTATGTCAGATACTTTAAGAAATTAAGAATCATTCAAGCGCAGAATAACTCAAATTCTGGAAGTAAATAAATAATAATTTATTCAGAATACGTAATCTTATTTCTAAAGAAATTTGATTAATTGTTTTAATTGAAGTATTGTATCTTATCTATCAAAGACCCTATACTTTTGATACAAAACAAAACATTATATTTCTTTTAAGATTTCAGCGTCGCGAGAAATATGGAGTTTCTTTTCAGTTACATTACATAAATAAATCCCGTAACGACCAACAAGAAAAGGTAGTGTAACGCCAAAAAGATATTGCAACGCCACTTTCTCTAAACTTCCTTCTGAAAATGATGGAATTATTAGCATTACTGTTTCTCTAAACATATCACTATATTCTAAGGAACGCACTTACCTCAGTCAAGGCTAGTAAGCATTTACGAAGCTATGGGTGTCAAAATGGAAAGATAACTGTAATGGCCAAGAGAAATAAGGAAGAACTAGCCTAGACTAGACTCATTGTAGGTAAGTGCGTATTAGAAAAAATATGTTAATTGAAGATACAATAAGCAGAACAATGATAAAACACATGTTACCTCCTGGTGACTTTCTAGCAAGAGTGGGAATTAATGACTTTCTTATATAAAACTGAGTTCTAGTTATTAGATGTTCTCGTTACGTGAAGCACTGTTTTATAATTCAGTTCAGTATATTGAATGTATAGTGCTAGTGAGTTATTTTCAGCCCCGCATAATAATAGCGATCTACAAATTCAAGTAACTTTTCAGCTTAATTACTCGATTTTGGTCGGGTTGTTTAGATTTTACTTGGCCTTTGGAATTACATAGCCAGTTCGAGTTTAGACTACCCCCAATAACGAAAATAAACGTGAGAGTATTGCGTAGAAACAGGCATAAACAGATTAATTGACTTTTGTTGATTTTATACGGGAAATCCCCGATGGTTTTTATAAAAAAATTTTTTGCACGAGTTAATTAATAATTAATAGTGATCTGCATAATCACGAAGTCATATAAATGAAATTCTTTGTAAACTAACAACAAACTTAAAGAAGATACGAAAATGCTATTTTTGATATTTAAAAGAGAATCAAATTCACTATAAAATTTATATCAAACATAGTTTTCAAAGTGCCTGAAAGAAATCTTCATGAAATTCTCAATTTTCTATAAATCCAAAGAATATGTGGTTTGTTCGACACTATTTGCCTTTACATCACATAAAAATGCTAAAATACTTCAAAGTTGACCAACCTATCGATTTTTCCAGAACAAAAGAAGCAAAATGTTGAGCCATTGAAATATATGCAAAATTAGAGAGGCCAGAAGGGCAGTTACATTTAAAGAGCGCTTCGAAATTGCTGAAATCTATAACTTCATCGTATCGATCTTATATAACAGAGTTTGATCCACAATGTGGAGTACAAGAGAAGCTTGCTGTGACCGATATTGTTATCAGCTAAAGCAACATTCTTTTCGTTATGCAGAAATAAATTATAGGTTGTTTATATTAATAAGAACGTATATTTTCAATTATATCTTTCTGTGGTCGACTAATTTTAGTTAATGGTGAATGCTTAGGTTAATAATCTAGCTATGCCCGAAACCTGCACCATTTGTATTATAGACTACATATTGTCGCGGCCCGTTTGATGGGGTTGCGACTGGAGAAGGAGATAGGAATGAGATAAGTATTTACATTTAAAGACGTACTCGGGGAAAATAAAATGAAAATAAGTAAATGATTATTTTAAAGTAGTAAAATTTTATTTAAAATAAATATTTAGTTTCCTGACATACAATATTACCTTCAAGAAGTTCGTATATAAAATTTTGGAAAATGTATCAATAACAATAAATAAGGCTATATTTGGTTAAACATAATAACCCTTCCATGATGAAAGAATATTTAATTAATTTAAAACAAGTTACAATTAATTAACATCATAATATAAGATGTTTCCAAATTATGAAAATAGATACATGATAAACAAATTATCAACCCACTATTTGCACTTTATTAAAATATATCAAATTAGTAAATCATAGGACTTAAAAATACATTCTAAATTAATAAAATATAATTAATTTTAATGATACATTATTTTAAAAGAGTTAAAATAAAATTATTCAGAAAAATATACTAAAAGTTTTGTTAACCATTTGGATATTAATTAATAATTTATTAGAAATATAATCAACTTATTTAACTACAAATAAATGCTTAATATATATTCTCTACATTAACAATTTTCAATCAGGCCTCGCACAAATAGTTAAATAAAATAATTATAAAGATCTTTCATTCATGTATCGATGCCTGACGCCACCCCATAGAATTGATTGATAATGATTTATTCAAAAATAATACATTATATAACGCAAATTGTATTAAGTAACTTCGCGCTTACAATTGAATTATGTCAACCCCTAAACTTTTCCTTAGATTGAATCGCCCAGGAATGTTCGACTCGCTAACATATTTTTCTCATATGTACTTAATGAGTCAAAATATTAGAATAACAATTAAGGTTGTCAGCTAGTTGCGCTAGATTTATATTTAATTAAGCCATGTATTGTTGAAATCGGTAAAAGTTTCAATCCAATTAAAATCAGCGATTCTATACAACTCAAAGGACAATGTAACACATATTCTATAAATTCTCATCTTTTCTAAAACGTATTATCATTTCCATTTCCCATACTTCTTATTCCCTTCATAGCGAGTGCCTAAACTAAGATATTATTCTCATCACGATCCAACTATGACGTAGGAAGGTTTTCTTTATATATTAAAGACATGAATATAGATCTGAATAAGAATATGTGTTATACGTATAGATCCAATATTCACATCACGGCATATAGGAACAAAATATATTTGAGCAGGATTCCTTGTCTTTTATAGGTGAAATCCGATATTTAGTAAGTTTTGAAGCAAATCTTTTTGTGAATCAACTCTAATTAATTTCTGCATAGTTAACTTTGTTCCCGTTTGAAGAATTATTCCAAATCAATCTTTTCCAAAATATGTAAATGCAACATCTGTACGAAATTGTATTTCTTATTGGTGAAAGAACTTATTCCGGTACGCCACTGATAAAATAGAAGAGATTATTTGTGCATAAAAACTAACATTGTTTAAGACATCGTTATGCAAAGCTCGGTAAAACCCATCACCACACCTGTTTCATAGTGGACAATAAGCGTACATGACTATTGCTTTATTGCGGAGCTTAAATATGCAAATACATAAGGGTGTGTGTACTACCAAGTACCTGCGTCTCCCGTTGCAGCTTCCTGAAGACGTTTTTAAATCACTTCGGTCTAGACATTAATTCAAGAAGTTTTTCGTCGTCGTCGCAAGGACAGCCCATCGTTCGGAGCCCAGTCTACATTGGAAGGATTCGACTTTAGTGCACAATTAGATTTTTTCATCAGTTCATTAATTTACGAATTTGTTCATTTTAGTGTTAGTATTATAATTAAATAGTTAAAGTGAACTAAACTGGTTTAGTTCGCTCTAATTAAATCGCTCTAATTAAATGTCTAATCGCTAAGCGAAATATCTGTCCGATTTTAACCAGCAAAAAGATAAATTCACAGGATGTTTACAGTCCACCGCTCTCCATTCGCAATATACTTTGTGTAACTGATACATATGTAATTGTAATTGATATGTAATTGATACATACAACATCAATTACATTAAAATATTTTGAATCATATAGGTGTTAACCCATGTCCACAATTGAGACATAAAGAACTTTAACAATCCATGTTTCAATTGTGGAGATGGGGAAACACTTTATAATGGTTCATTGCACTTTGGATGTTGTTTTTTCTAGCTACCATTTCGCCTAATGTCATTTAGTCTATCTGAAGCAGCAATAATCTTCTCCTATGCAGTGCAGTAGAAAATACCTGTAATAGTTTTCCACTTTTAGTAAGCATATATGAATTTGAATGAGTTGAGTACAAAATTAATTCAAGTTGTCAGTTGTATCTCCGATAAAAGTTGCACACAATGGACCTGTTATAGAATCGGACGAAAATGTTGATAAATTACACTATTTTGTGTGAAAATAGCGGCAAGTATAGCAACTTAGACCTGCTATTGTATGTACTTAAAAGCCATCATTTACTCGTTTAGATACAATTTAAATAGAATAATGAATTATAGAATCTGTAATTGGAACATATGTACATTGTAAGAATCATTATCAAATAAGTTTAAAGAAGCCAGCGCAATGCAGTAAGCAGAGTCTTCAGACAATAGTACTAAAAGCACAGGGCACTGTTGACGACTACCACCTATGCCAGAAATCCATCTACCTTGCCTGGATTTTTAAGATAATTGAGTGTATCGTGTAATCAAAAGATAATTTTCGAAATGATTAATTATCTAATTAATAATTAATAGTTACTTGAGGGCTTATCATACGTACATTATTCGTGTTAGAATAGTTTTTAAGAGTTTTCAAGAAAATCACTGTGGTGCCTTTGAAATATCAAATTAATATTTTTGGAAAACAATTATTGACTTTAAATTATTTGCGTCTTGAAATATTAATATATATCTCTATAACTCGTCTTAAACTAAATTTGTTTACATATTATATTTATCATCCAAATTGTATTAAAATATTATTAGTCAAATACCGTATTGATTTAATCTCCTCTGAGTGATTTCTTAGATCACTTAACTCTTCCTATTTGGGATAAAACTTATCGAGTTAATTTAGGGGAAAATAAAACTGTCGAAACAGTTATTTAATCAGACTCTCTTCATTATTTAACAGCGGTTTCCCACTAAACAGGCATTGGCTTTCGTTTGATGTCGATCAACCAATGAGATTAAATTGAAGAGAGCACCAATATATAAAATTACGTTGGATCGGAACTTTTGGTATGGTGCGTTTGCATTTGAATCATTTTGGAGAAAACGTTCTGAAATTATAATAATAAATCTCACGATTACTATTCAAAGGATATTATCTCAATATTATCCAAATGCACAAAAAAAAGCGTTTAATACTAAATTTTCGTTTAATATTCTACAATGTTATATATAGCTTAGACCAATTTCATTTGTTCCTAATAGAAGAGAAATCTTTGAAATTATTTTAAAAATTGGTCTCACTTACAATAATCTTCACAAAAATCTAAATAAAATTAATTTCGTATTTAGAATGAAGTACAAAATTAACAAAAGTACCCATTCCTGCATTCAATGAGACTACTTTCTGCAAAGATCGATAACAACTTACGTAATGATATAGTCTAATTTTCCCTATCTGAATAATAGCTCATTAAGAAGACAGATCCGACAAATAAAATAAGTCTAAAGTTTGGTAAACAGCCAATTAATTATGAATGAAGTGTTTGCCTGTTGCACATCTATAATAAAATGTACCATACCTATGTGAGAGTTGTAATAGAAACTATAAATCAAGGTGAAAAAACAGAATTCCAAAGATGTTCAATATTTGTTGCAATGTTATAAACAGTACCTAAAATGTAAAACGTTAATTAGACAAGCCGAGTATATAATATTGTGATTAGATATTATTAAAGCAACTTATAGGTAACTAAATGCAGTGTATTGATTGTTGCTGGTTTTATTCAATACTAATTTAATTCATTCAATTATTAATTGTCATATACGAACATGAATTATATGTTTGTAAATATTTGTAAATAAATCGAATTACTTTTATTTGATTTAATTTATCTACGAGCCAATGCAACGTCATTGCATGGCGATGCTGTCAAAGCTTGTAGTAGCGCAGTTTATTTAAAAGTCAAAATTTAAAAATTACCAAAGTTGCTTTGTTCTAAACTCCCAATGGGAAATTGTTATAACTCAAGTGGGTATCAGCGGTGCTACGACAACAAATACGCCAGGGAAACAGCTGAAAATCGGTGAAATTTTGGGCATCTCAGCGTTTGCGATTATTTCAACGATTATTGCAGTTTTTCTACTGCAAGGATGACAGCAGCAGATGAAGGAAATGATGAGAGGAGTTTGCGAGGTCTAGAGAGGGGGTTTGAAGAGATCATGTCCATCAAGCGCTAGCAGCTATCTTAGTTCCATACCAGGTCCGTTGGTGAGATTTTTTTTGTAATACTGATAAATAATATTATCGGGTTTCGATGGTAATAATAACTTTAATAGAAATAAAAATTATATGTTCGTAGATAGTACGAGATTAAACCATAGGAACGGTAATTCAAAAGTGGATAATTTTTTACTATAATGCATTCAAAAATTTACAATTCAACAATCTATATAATTACGTTGGATATTAATAAACTTTTGATTTTATGTTTGCAAGATAGGTTATGAGGTGGGTAGATGATTTTGTAATATTAAAACAACTTTAGGGTTGATAAATATGACGGGGAATAGCGAGGCTTCTATTAATCAGTTGACAGATGTTGTTGAATTATATGACTCTATGTTAGAGGAAAAGGGTAAAATGGTATTGACAAATTTTATTGTAAAAAGCAAAACTTACACAGATTGATAAATTACAGTTAAACCAAGAATATCTTTCCAATACTGATTTGATTACTTATATTCGGAATTTTTTCTTAACTCAAGAAAGCACGGCTTCTCTAGAAGTTGAACGCCATAAGTCTAGTCCAGGCCATAAAAACATTGAGGATTTTCGGGCACGTATTGAGTCCCTTGTAGTTAAACTAACATTAGCACAGGCAAATGATGACAACAGAGAAATTTTTTTTACTATAACAAATGAAAAACTTGCTAAACAAACATTCACATCAGGCCAGTTTAAATATAATTCAAATAGTATTATCAATATCATTTGAACAATAATACTGATAAGAAAGGAAATACTAACAATAAAAATAGTGTAATATATGTCGTTTCAGCATAAAATTAATGCAAATATCAAGAAAATAGAAATTTTTTCTTCGCTAAAAATGAGTTAGTGAAATATATCGTTTAATATAATTAATGTAAAAATCAAGAAAGTAGAAATTTTTTCATCGCTAAAGTTGAGTTAGTGAATTTCATTAAAGCATATTATGTAGCCCAATGTATAAGCGTTTCAATTATTTCATTATTACAAAAAACAAATGTAGTATACGCTAATAGTTCAAGATATAAGATTCAAGGGCTTGGTGGCACAGCGCATTACTCGTTAGCAGAGACTTAGATATATTTAACGATGGCGAATTACGAAGTATTTCATACGTACAGTGTGGTGGAAAAAATAAGTGGCAGTATAGTTATTTAATTAGGATTAATTATCCTTCCTACACCTAATGCAATAATTGATTATATGAGTTTTACATTACCTTTTGATTACAAAGGAGAAAATATTATAGTTTCATTAGTGTCCCAAAAATAGTGTCCCATTCAGTACATAGAGTTTGTTTTACTTAATCCTTGCCAGATTTGACCTAAGCGCCGCCTCTTACAGAACTCATTTTATCCGCTAGTTAGTAGCGTGAGTGTGTAGTATTCACATCAGGAAAAAGCTAATAACAGTTGTGTAAATTGGATAGTTCAAAGTATTTTTTAATCAGTAAGGCCTGACGCGTACACCATTCTGATTACTTATTTCGTAGAATCTATTACAATATTACTGAATGCATAAGGGTCGACTTCGGGGCATGTTTGCTCAGTAAGCTTTCGCATTCGCCATTCCGATTACTTGTTAAACTGTATTAAAAAATTGATAAATGCTTCGGGATCGATTGCCGGATACAATTTTGCTCATTGTTAGTGTACTTTCATAGATTTTTGTACCTCACCACGTTCATGAGAATTTAAACAAATATTTTGAGACTATGTTATCATTAGCTCAGATTTTGTAAGATTAGAAATCAATGGTATCTCAAAAATACCTAGATTTGAAATTAAATGTGACTATACACATTTTCATTTAAATAAGTATATGTTACATAGATTAGATGTTGCAGTAAGGTGAGATGTGCGAGGGCAAACGAAGCGGACAGCAATTTCTAAATGTCGCCCGTTGAGAGCAACATTTCTTTATAGCAGCCCGTATTGTGTTTTAATAAGCAAAAGGAAGTATTTTTGTTGAAAAAATTTTGTAATTATTATGGCTTTTACTAAAGTAAGTTTATTGATTATCGTTTTATGTTTGACATAAAGCTTGCAGATTATGAAAAGGTGATTAACTTTAATATGAAATTATTGTCACCGTTCATAGAAACTGTTTTGTACTCAATGGTGGGGAT
>WYDF02024569.1:0-13050 GCA_009867245.2 Adranes taylori | reverse complement strand
GGGGGTAAAGTTTTTAGTGTTTCAAAGAATTTGGTATGTAGCTATTTATCTAGAAATTTGGAGAACGTTGTCGAAAGCCTTTTCATAATCCACGAAGCACAGATACATCGGTACCCAGTAGGAAAGGTCACATCACACAAAATTGCGAACGAAATCGAGAATACAGTATCCGGAAGATTCGGCTATTTTCAGAAAATCGTCACAGACACCGGATCGCAGTTTACCAGCCCACGCTAGAAAGCCCTATGTCAGGCATGATTTTATTCGTCTACAACCCATAGAGTAATACTGTAGAAAAAAAAATTAGGACATCAAACGCACGCTTAGAGCACGTCTTCATGGACGCCCGCATACCGAATGGACCAAGCATTTACCTGAAATCCTACTTGATCTAAGAACAAGAAAAAATGCAGCAACCGGATGCACACCAAGTTACGCTATCTTTGACTGCAACATCCCGCGGTGCGGAGATTGGTTGACCAATCAGGAAACATACATATTACCTGAAGCACCTGCAGCAGAATCCAACAATCAATCATCACTTTTCGACAAAAGAGATGACAACTACGTTAAAAGACACGATAGGATTCGAAAGGAACAACAATGGTATCTCGGCAGATACAATATTTCAGAGGCTCTGAAACAAAAAATTCGAGCTCATCCACAGACATGAGGACAAACTCACGCCGGCGTTGCGCCTAAATGGATAGGCCCCTACATAATTAAGGAGGTATTATCCAACAACATCGTCTATACAATCGAAAACGATGGTAGACCGAGTACATCATAACGATATGCGCACTGCTCCAACAAATCGGCACATCATAGCAACACAATCCTCTCAACAACACTGACGATGAATATGCTCCGGTTATCCCAGACGGGGTGGAATTATTACTACATTTCATTTCGTAACCTATATATTACATATATATATATTTCAACGGACGTACATCATCCGTATATGAAATACCCAATACGTAGCGCCTAGCATAACTACAATACATCTAGCTTCTCGTGGACACTACATCATACGGCTATTGAACAACAGATGGCGCTTACAAAATCAACTTCCCTAAACACCTATCTGCATGTCGAATATATAGGCACGAGCAAATATCCAACGACAAGGGAAGCTCCATCTAAGAACTTCCAATGCGATCACCTTGCAAAGGACGAAACTTACGATTCTCTCGCAACAGTGAGAAAGAAAAACTACAATCGATGTGCAGACAACTGCACCCAAGCAGTTCCGGTCCAGCAGCTCCAGCCAATACACCATAACAGGATCCGGGCTGCCAATCAGCACGCAGGGGATGTATTGAACTTTGGCTGTCAGCACCACAATACGAGATGCAGGGCCCTCGCCGCTGCCGAATTCGTGGACCGAGAAAGGAACTGTCTGCCAGTGTCGGACTTTGTGATGACACCTTTGGCCATACAAATAGAATTAGATAATGAATAACATTAACTAGCACCTGTAAATAAATAAATATATGTAGTATAATGCACATGTAAATAAATAGAAACTAAGCAAGAAAACCATCATTTTGTCGAGAACGTTTTCGAGCACCCGCCGATAACCTTCGAGCACACGCCGATAACACATCAGATAATTTGTCACATATCCACTTGGAATATACATAATAAATGCGATTTCGCCCTGTGGCGTCGATGGTGACTCACCATGTATTTATTTTCGCATGCATTTCATTTATTTAAGTGTTTATGGAGCAAATGAAAATATGTACGTAAATAAACAAGTCAATTATTGTTGTACATTTTTGAGAAGCTTATTGAAATTTGTTTTATAAGAAAAGTATGCATCGAGGAAGGTCAATAAATGTTTCCATACATTAAATAAATTAAATAATTTTTGAATTGTTTTTTCCGTCCACATGATTATTACATCATCGATAATTTTAAATTCTTTCTACATTTCATGCAGTATTTTGTTGTTTATACTTTTCAGTTGTAGATTTCTATCATTTTTCTTATTTAACACATTATTTAAATTTATCTCTACGCCAAATAAAATATATTTAATAATTGTTTGTATTATATATTTTGCATGAAATTATTGAAATCTTTATAATTTATTATCAATAATCCTATCAACGAATTTATTGCCAGAATTCTACTTCTTTTCCAAGACACTTTAATTTACTCGAGTAATCTTCTGACAGGAATTTACGAAATATTGTTCTACAATCTAGTAAACACCGTTTTCTTCCTCTCATTCATGCATAAAAATTTCTATTTCACTTCGCTTCTCTATTTAAATTTTGCAATTAATTTCTTTCATTCATGTTTTGTGTACATAAATCCACTCAACTTCTACATGAATCCTTCTTGTAACGTTACGTCCTTAATCCTGTTCTGAATCTTATTTTCTTCTATCTTTTGATACTTTTTTATCCACCATTTTATTTCCCTTCGTTTTGTTCATTCAATTCCAATCTGTTCCAAACCTTCAATGTCCAGACATCTCATCTTTCACTGCCACTTAAGTATTAACTTCATCAATCTCATGTCTTCATTCATAATCACCATTCTTTCTAATCATCTTTCATTTGCCTTCATTTCGTTTATTCAATTCCAACTCTGAACCAATTCCAACGCCAATTTTACATTCCAACTCCAATACAAATTTGTTCCATACCTTCAATTCATCAATCTCTTCTCTTCATACTTCATACTCACCTTTCTTTCGTATATCCCCATTGTCAGAGGTCCTTTAATTCTAGATTTGTATTTAGATGTTGCACAACAATTGTTAGCTATTGTTGCTTTTACTTTGTCCCCAATATTTTTATAGTAACAGTTCTACTTCTTTATATTTTATAGAATTATCTGGTGGTCCTCTAGATGGCAAATATGTACTGGAACAATTCCATTGTCATTGGGGTGCAGCAGATGATGAAGGATCAGAACATACTGTGAACGGAACATCCTACGCAGGAGAGGTACAAAATACTCACCACATATTCTTTTCTATACTCACTAATAACAACCTTATAAAAGGGTGAAGTAAGAACCTTGTATTTAATATCTTCCAGACATTTTAGAATACCAGATTCATATTTTAGAAGTAAGTATATAAATAATTCTCGCACAATTTCCTCGGAATTTCGCTGATGGCATGTAGATTTCAAGTTTCAGTTGTTAAATATTCTGTAGAGATGTGTAGCGTAGACTTTTCCTTTCCTTTCACGTAACCCCAGAAAAAAAATTGAGTAGTTTTTCAGTTCCCGAATGCGGTAGATTCATTTGTTTACGTTGCGACTGAGCTCGAAATGTGCGTCATCACTCATCATGATGTATTGATCAAAATTGTGATCCGTCCTTACTTACGGCAATATCCATTTAGCCAACATATGACGACACTATCCATACTCTGGATCATTTGTGGTGTCATTTGTGAGAGGCCTAAACTCAGCGCTTCGGACTTCAGTAAATCCGGAGAATAAGAACAAAGTTAGAGAGGTTAAACGAAGTACCAAATCAAACCTAAAAAAACTAAGGACCTCATAACAACAATAAAAGTGGGGATAAATTCATTCAATGTTCTAAGAATCTAGAACAAACAGCAAAGCAACGAGAGGAGGGGATTAACTACGCGTGCAGTAAAAGCATGTCAAAAACCAATAGCCAACAAAGAGACATATTAGTGTAGCAAACATAATGCCCTACTTCGACAAATCTGCTCAAAAACTAGAAGAGCGTACCAGCAAGCTTAAAATGGTGGGGATTGATAAGGCGGAAGCAGAAAGCCAAATAGCCAAACAAGCTAAAAAACAGTAACGCAGTGAAAGCAAGCAAACAAAAACATGGAAAAAACTTCTAGATGAGGTGCAAAAAGATTCAATGGGCCTTCCCTATAAAAAAGTTAATGGGTAATACTATTTATCCGGAATTAAACACGCCAGCTAAAATAGACCAAATAGTAGACCAACTATTTCCAGCACGTGACCTTCTACTCCCATTCGCAGCCAAAGAGGTAGTAGTCAAATAGAACCAGGCCCTAAACAACTCTCAATGGATGAACTTAACCAAGTAATTAAATAATTGAAGCCTAAGAAAGTCCCAGGACATGGGTTCTCAAATGAACTCATTACACTTGTAGCGAAGCACTCTCCCAATATATTAATAAAGACAATGAATCAGTCCTAAAGAAACCGAGGGTGACCCAAATGTATATAGACCTATCTGTCTATTTAACGGGATAGGGACAGTATTTGAAAGAATTGTATTCTGTAAAATATTTGGCAGCGCACGGACTTCATTCCAAAAAGGAAAATTTACAGTAGATGCAGTACAGGAAGTTATAAAAATCACAAAGGAAGTAAACAAGAGCACAAGGCGGGAAAATAAGTTGTAAGTTATGGTAACACTAAATGTAAAAAACGCCTTTGACTCGGCGGGCTGGCTAAGCATCCTGAAGGCTATAAAATGCAAAGGCTTTCCAACATATTTCATCCAAATTGTATTAATCTGTTTAATAAAACAGATAGATAGAATACTCAGCAGCTGAAGAAAATAAGAAAAAAGAGCTAGCTATCGGTGTACTACACGGCTCGGTGCTAGGACCGTGGCTATGGAATGTCATGTATGACGAACTGTTGCAACTCGCTCTACCATTAAAATGTAGCCTAATAGGATTGGCAGATGACGTCGCACTCATAGTGATGTCCGATAACTTGAAAGGAACGTAAATAAAGCCTTTGAAAAGATTTCACAGTGGTTGGGAAGAAACAAACTAATTCTAGTCCCGAAAAAGACAGAGGCTATACTAGTAATCGATGGTAAAGCCAGCAAGGAAGCTGCACAAATCACAAAACTTATGCCAAGAGTAGGCGGAGCAAAAAGTGACAAAAGAAAATTCCTACTAGGAGCATCTGAAGCTATTACCTTGTACGCAGATGTCCGATATGGTCAGATGCTACAGAGAAGGTAAAAGCACGACAAATCCCAGCGAAGACCCAAAGAAGAAGATTGTTAGGCATAACATCGGCGTACAGGACATTGTCAAATAATGCTCTGCAAGTGTTGGCAAACATACCACCACTTCACATCAAAGCAAACGAACAAAAAACTGTGAATGCCAATATAAAACAAACAAATGTGGCTGGAGAAATATATAAAAGGGACGCTAGAGATCACTTGCTTGAATGGTGGCAAAGGGAGTGGGAAGCCTCAAACGTATGCGAACACACGGAACCAGCCACTACAAGCTTGTTCAAGCACTAACGGGGCACGGATCTTTGTTTACTATTTGAAGAGGATTGGAAAAATAAACTCGGACACTTAGGAACAATGCAATGAGGATATCGACGACTCGGAGCACACATTTTTTTTGTCCATTGCATGGAACAGAGAGAAAAGAACTAGAAAGGAAAATAGGTAAAAGAATCTGTAGTAAAAACTTTATAACCTGGATGTTGAGGTCGGAACGTGCCTGGAAACCCGTGGACGCGTACGCCACAAGTATAATGTCCAAGAAGGAAACATTTAAAATATAAATTGGGAGGTAAATGATACCTACAGAAAGGTAAGGGCGCGTGCGAGTGTGCATGTTTACAACATTAAAGAAAGAACCAAAAAAACTTATTGGAATACCTAAACATATAAGTGTAAGACACGTGGTCACAGGGCGTCAGGAAACGCACTACATGAAATGCTTACGCTGGTATCCGCGTGGGGAGCCAGCGGGTGGAGTTTAGTCAGTAGGAGTCGGGTACTATCGTGTTGTACGGGTGGCGTAGTGTCCAATGTAGGATTCTCCACATCCTACGTAAACTAAAAGTAATATTATCGGCCGACCAGCCAGAACGAAAAAGTACAGCCAGTTGTTGGTCGAGTATCAAATCAGTAGCCACGATTTGTTTCAAATTGTTGACTCTGGCTAATTAAATTGATCATACATATCACGCAATGCACGACGTATATCGCTCAGAGATGAGGCCCACTCAATAAAAATTGCACAATTTTTACTGTTTGTCCTGTTCTGTACAACGCCATTATAACAATTGAGTAAATTGACGATTAAGAATATCTCGTAGCTACAAGTCGCCAACAACTCTAATCCCTATGCGTAAATCCTTTAAGATGTTGACCATTCTGTTTTAGCCTTATTTCATTCAGGACTTCCAGGCTTAATATACGGTTATTCCGCGGCCAATATTTTCATTATTAAGTGAAGAACACCATCTGGTACGGTACCTTATCGCTTGCCAAAACACTTCCTAGTTTTATAATTTTTGCCTTTTCTATTGGTGAAGATCATACACATCTGTAAGCATAACAGTACTCAAATTCAAAATATAAAGGTCATATTGACTATTCCAGAAAGTCAGCAGGGCTAGGAACTAGTTAACTCATAATACCAACATATTATAGCTGGTTGGATACCAGACATGTCCGGCGATGTTGGGGGGCTGGTCTTGGCCTGTAGGCTATAGTTGCCCGTGGAGTCCCATGCTTTAATTAAGCGAAAAATTCTGTACCACCTTTAATGGTAGAATCTTTGGAAATTAAAACATTTCACGGTCTCTGCAAAACGCATCAATAGATGAAGAGAACGTTCAGGTTACAATCTATTGAATCTATTGATTTAAAAACTTAATGTAATAAAAAGTACTTCCTTGTTTTGATATTTATTTATTCACTCTCGGTTTCGGATTTTGGTCAGTAGTTCTAATTACAACATTATTTAGAGAATTCGATCAAAAACAATAATGAAATTTAAAAACATTGATTCTTGATAAAAGAAGCCACAAAAGTTGTTATAGGAGCGCGAGGGAAATGGGTAATATATATACTAAATAATTGTACGTACTGGTTTTAGAATCATTTCAATTAGTTTATCTATTTTTATAAATATTTAAATGAATAAAAAGTTACATCCAAACATTGTTAAAAAAACATTCAACATACAAATTTATATTTTAATTTTTATATTTCAGTTGCATTTGGTTCATTATAATACAAAGTACAGTTCATTTGCGGAAGCTGCTAAACATCCAGATGGCTTGTGCGTTCTTGGCATATTTTTAAAGGTTTACTTTAATGTTATTATTTTGTTACGTTAGATTACATTTCTAAATTTCGTTAAAACCTTTTACTTATATTTAAAACAAATTAGTTAAGAATACGTTCCAGTACATTCTCCAAAGGAAAGAGAAAATATTAATAAAAAAAGTAGTATATATATATATATATATATATATATATATATAACTTTTATTGGCATAACACAACTTTACAAACATTACGTTATTCACTTAAGTAAATAAAAAGCTCAATTCCCAAAATGTAAATAATTAAAAATAATTATAAACCAAAGCATAAACTCCTAATTGCTTCCTCAAAGAGAGGAGAAGTAAACTAGCTTCATCATTTTTTTTTTCATAAACTCTCCTCCATCCTCTCCTAAACACTTTTCTCATTTCTGCGCCATTTTCTTCTCTTCCTCCATTCATACGATTCCTATGCATCCCTTAGCCCAGTGTTTCCAGAACTTTTACATCCATACCTTATCCGTTCCTACAAAACTTTTCATTCACACCCATCCAAAACCGGTTACCTCCCCCCATACTCTCCCCCAATTAATATCTTGTCCTCCATATTTATGTCTTTTACCAAATATTTCGCCTTCGTTTCTAATAGTCTAATGTATTTATATCTCTCATTGTATCTATAAAATCTTAAAACTTCTTTCCGTTCTTGCTTTTCCAAGTCTTTCATTTCTCCACCATTTCTTTAACCACAAATTCCCCTTCATTTATTTTTATTTTCCATCATTCCATCGACCAACCTAATCTCTCATAAACGTGTATTCTATCTCTCAACCACACACTCCCATGAAACCTTATATTCGTTTCATTATTACATTCGTCATACACACATTTCACCTCTGACATCATTCATCACCTTCCATTCATATTTTCCTTTTCTTAAATCCCTTCCTTTTCTTAAATCCCTCCACCCAACATTTACACATATCCATTTCACTCAAAACAATTTCACTCGGCGTCATTCTTTCTAATCCAAGCATATGCTTTAATAAACCAATTTGTATACGCTCTATTTCTACACGACCTATCACCGCCCATACATCATTACATTGTTCACACATACATTCAAAATCATCAACCTCATTCGCAAGGAGCTCCCAAATTTATTTTCTTATAAAAAAGATTCTTATAGACACATGGAGAATTTTCTATAAGAATGTTTTCTTCCATGCGCATCTTAATCTTCCTGCTGCAATCCTTGCTCTCTTACATATCATTCCTATATGCTCCTTGTATGAGGCATTGCTTTGCATAACAAATCATAAGTATTTGTACCTTTCACACACTCGATTTGCCGATCCTTCATAAAGAGTACGTCCATTCGAATATCTCTACCCCCTCATATACTTACTATTATCTCTGTCCTTTTCACATTAACAATCAACCCTCTTATCCTCATTCATTTGCGAACTATCCAATCATCTCGTTTATATCAACTCTCTTTCATGTCAAACATATCTTTCTTCCATAAATTCGCACTTAATTTACACCTTGTTCCTCTTCAAACCACTCTGAAACATTCTCACCCACTGTGGCTAGCACCATGGCCCCTTCATACATTTGCTTAATTACTCTGTTTATGTTTCTACCAACCTCCTACCAACCGTCAAAAGGGACCTCCTCCATTCTATTCTACAAACTGTTCCTTATCAATTTGTCGAATGCTGACTTTAAATCCAAAAATAAAATGTATAACTTGTTTCCTCTATTTATTTCTCTCGTAATGACATTATTACGCGTAATAGCATTATCTGCCATTCATATATCCCTTCTAAACCCCGTCTGTGTGTACGATTAAAACACCCTTCTCATGCAGGTAACTTTCTATTCACAACCATCGCAGACAATTTATATAATCCGCTGATAATCATCGGACACCAATAGAAAGGAATGTGCGAGATATGGCGAGGTAAGATGGAAATGCCTGTGGAATGGAAGAGAGCAGAAATCGTTCTAGATACATAAAAGACATGATAGAGCTCTGATGTGCTAGTATTATTTTGATTTGAATTGTTTAGATTTAAATTACTTTGACTAGTGCTAGTTTGATTTAAATAACTTTGGTTACTAACTGAAAAATGAAATGGTTGACCTACTTTCAATGTTGGTGATACTATTCGTATATTCCTAAAAGTATTTTTTATTTCGATTAAACTATCATCAGAATCGTCAATAAGTAAATGATGATTCTGATGATAGTTTAATCGAAATAGAAAATACTTTTAGGAATATACGCATAGTATCACCATAACTGAAAGTAGGTCAATTTTTCAATTTCATTTTCAAATTAGTAAGCAAAGTAATTTAAATCAAGCTAGCACTATTCAACGTAATTTCAATCAAAATAATACTAGCACATCAGCTCTATGACCTCTTTTATGTACCTAGAACAATTTCTTTCCTCTTACATTCCTCGGGCATTTCAACTTACCTTTCCATATCTCATTCATTCATCTCCCCCTAGCGATATAGAGAGATAGAGAGAGAGAGAGAGGGAGAGCTCTCCCTCTCTCTCTCCACCCCCCCCCCCTCTCTACCGCTCTTAAACCCTTGCTCATTTGTTTTATTTCCCTTACCAATTCCGCAATACAAATAATTTTGCTCAACATTAATATTTCTCAAAACTAAAAACTATAGTAGATAATTCTACTACAAGCGAAACTACAAATGAAGAGGAGTCTATAGCCCAAAAAATACAAAAATAATAAAGATAGACCCAAAATCAGACGCAAAAAGATTTCGTGAGGTTTGCCTCTAAAAAGTCCTTCGTTACATGTTTTAGGAATTACTAATGAAATTGTTTTACAGATTTCTTATACACAAAATTCTATAGTACTGAGTTTGTCTGCGAGAAATTTAAAACAAGATGCCCGAATTCATCCTTCTAGTTATATCGATAATGCATTTAAGAAATATACAAAAGCCAGTATCAAAGAGAGCTAACCGTACAAATTTATATCAGTTATACATGGGAAAGAGAGGGCTAGAAGTAAATGTAAAGAAAACGAACATTATGATATGTAAGAAAGTTGGGAGGAAAAGTGGAAAGTATATGCTTAAGATATACTTGGGGTGAGGGTAGAGAGTGTAAAGAAATATAAGTATCTGGAATATATGTTGAGTTGGAATGGATCAGCGAGGTGGATAGTAAATTAGTGAGAATGAGAACGAAGATAATAAACGCATGTGAAGAAATGTGATGATGTATGAAGCGGAATTATGGACGGTGAAGGAAAGGGAACAGATAGAAAGAGCACATAGAAAGAGGATTTGAAACAAGTACACCAAGCGAAATAGTAATGCAGGAATTGAATGAGTGTAAATGCTGGGTGAGCGGATTAAAAAATTGGTGAAGTTCGAGAAAAAAGTGATGATAATCTAGAGGAAATATTAGTGAAAAATGCGTATGGTCAGGCAATGAGACAAGAAAACGTACAATGAGAAAAGTGGAAACGAATGGTTGTGAGATAGAAGAAAAGTGTACAAGAGAATAGAATGAATGTTGTGATGGTGAATGTTGTGATGGAAGTGGAAGAAAAGATGATAGGCGCGAAAGGACGATTTAGGGTGAGTAGGTATAACAGAAAGTATCAATGGCTAAAAGAGGAATTGGATTTGCCAACATATTTAGTATCAAATGAAATTATGTCTAAAAAGAGAATGATAGCGCGGTTCAGATGTGGAAGTATGGGAATGGGAAATGGATGTGGTGTAATGATAGGAAATGTAGAATAAGTAGTATGGAAGTGGAACTGTGCGAGCATTAGATAAAATCATGTAAGGGGTTGAGGTGGCATGTGAATGAAAGAAAAGAGGCGGAAAATTGGAAGGTATATCTGGGTCCGGAAGCGAAAAAACCAGGGATAATGAGTAAACTAATGGAAGAAATAGGTAGAAGGGAAATATGAAAGGACAAAGAATAAATGAAAAGGAGTGAGATCGAGACGAAAAAGAAAGGAGAAGAAAGAAAAGAGAACAGAAAAAGAGTACGAAAATATACGAAAAATAAGATAAATAAATAAAATAGAGAAATGTTTTTAAATGTAAAGGTTCCTTTCCCCTCATTTATGCATTGTTAAAAAAGGAAAGAGATTTTAAAAAGACGGTGCGCATGGGTGCGGATGGGAGATGGAATTTAGGTGCGATTGGTAAAGACAAAATATTGTCTCTTACATATGCCGATGATATAGTGTGTATGACGAGTGATAGGAAAGATTTGAGTGAGATAATTGGAAGAGTGAAAAAGTATATGAATAAAAGGGGATTAGAATTAAATGTATAAAAACGAAAGTGATGGTTTGTAAGAAGGGAGGGACAGATTTTAGAAAGGATATGTTTCATATGGGTGGGCAATTAATCGAAAGGGTAGAGAAATTTAAATACTTATGGTTTATGTTGAATCAAAATGGGTCGAGCAGAGAGCATGTTGATATGGTGGCGAGAAAAGCTAGGGGACCGATGGAAAGACTGAGTGTAGTATGGTAGAGGAGATTTGGGGAGCCAATGAGCTTCAGATTAAAAATAATGGATGCATGTGTAAACAATATAATGATGTATGGGTCAGAAGTATGGGCGGTTGAGAAAAGAGAGAGAATGGAGGGCGTGTAGCTAGGATGTGTAAAAAGGATATTAGGGTTGGATTGGAATACAAGGAGTGAAATTGTCATGCAGGAGGGGTGAATGAAGAAGTGTTTGTTACATGGTGTAAAAAGGATGGTGAGGTTTGAAGAAAAATTATTGAAAGAGGGAACGGGAAGGTTGGTAAGAGAAGCATATGTTGAAGGGATGTTGAATAGGATAACAGACGCAGATGAAAATGATTGGATTAAACGTAGAGAAAATTTAAATAGAAGTATTGGATGATCAACGGAGAGGTGGATAGAAAAGATTATAGGAAATGAAGATACAGAAGATACAATGAAATAGTAATAATATTGGGGATGTGGAAAAACAAAAGAGAGAATCAAAGATAAAGGAGAGTAAATACAATAACAGATATAAGTGGATCATGGATGAAGAGGGTATCGCAAGATATCTATTATCAGGTTTAGGTTTTAGTGAAAAAAGTATGATAGCGAGATTTAGATGTGGGAATGAACAAAGAGGTAATAAATATTGGATGAAAGATAATTAAAGAAGGTGTAGAATATGAAGAAGAAGAATAAGGAATGGAAGAAGAAGGGTGGATGCATTGAATGAAAGAGTGTGCGGGGATTGAGTGGAGTGAAAGGGAAAAGGAAGTAGGGGAAAACTGGAGAGTATGTTTGTAGGAGGATGGTATGGGTTTAAAAGATAGGTGAAGGGGGAAGGAAGAAGGAATGGTTGAAAGAGGTAGATACGGAATTATTAAAGAAGGGGGTATGAGGTGGGGGAAGTAGTAATAGTTGGTATTAGGAATTATTAAAGGGAAAGATGAAGGTAATATTGGGGGTATTTTGAAGGGACGAAACATTGATTGGGAAGAAAAGTAGAATGGCCTTCTCTTCTTCCGGGGAGAAATAGTAGTTTTATTTTTTTAAGTAATATTTTTAGTAATATTTCAAATAATATTTATGTTGTTGTCGAGTTATTAAGGAATTTTGTAATTAAAATATGCCAATAAAGGTTCTTTAATTTAATTTAGTGCAGATATTATGGTTCTTTGTGTTTATATGCCAGTAAAGGTTTATTTAATTTAATAAATTAAAAATTAAAAATGAAAAATCGAACAACACAGACTATAAATAACTGCCACAACATTACTAACCTATCGGAAACACAATAGACATCAACACAAAGAGGGTAACAAGAGCATATGCTGCAATCAAAAGCATCATACAATAAGTTTTAAGACATTTTCTAAACCTCAACAACGACAGATGCGATTTTAGCGAAACGTCGGCAAACTGAAATGCCTACCTCATGGGGTAAAACCGAGAAGATACGAAACGACTTATCAGATTATACTCGCAAAAACCTCAATATATATATATAT
>WYDF02024558.1:0-13051 GCA_009867245.2 Adranes taylori | reverse complement strand
ACGCATAACAAAACGCTCAGTTGGTCGACCTCCTAAAAGATGGACCGACGACATCCGAGCCATAGCCGGTAAAAATTTGATGAAGAGAGCACAAAACCGAAACGATTGGAAAAATTTGAAGGAGGCCTACATCCTGCAGTGTATAGAAAATGGCTGATGATGATGATGATGACCTTTTCAACGCTCCAGCAATAGCGAACAATCTCATCAGCATCCAGCAGATTGTTCATTGGTCCTTCGAACGAAACAAATTCATCGGTGGAGATTCAGTGGTAAGAAACAATTGTCAATTTTATAAAAGCCGTTAAAGTTAAAATATAAGTTATTGAATGAAATTAAATTAAATTAAGGTACTTGAAGCAATAGTAAATAAAATAAAATATTGTTAGAGCAATATGACAATTAAGAAAGCTTAAATCAATTTAAAATCAAGAAAGGTAAATCAATTGAAATATTAGGTTGGCAGGGAAAATATACAAGTTCCTACTAATTATATATTGAATTTGGGTACTTACAAGTAAAGCATACACGTGGAGTTAAATTGAAATATTATGTTTGCAGGAAATAATACATACCAGTTCCTAATAATAATGTATTAAAGTTAGGCTCACAAAGTTTGGCATAGAAGCAATATTAGGTTCACAGGAAATACGAGTACATACCAGTTCCTACTAATAATGTATTAAATTTGAGCTCACAAATTTGGGCATAGAAGGAAAAGGCTGTAGAAATATTAGATTCGCAGAGAAAATATACCAGTTCCTAGTAAAAGTTGGTCAAATAAAACATTTTAATTATTAAAGCAGTACGATTGATTAATACGTAGGCTTTAATAAGGAGTGAAAGTGTCAATAATTTAGATTATTTAGCATACACAATAGGTAAATAATTCAATATAGTGGAAATCTTGTTCATTGAAGAAGTACGGGTAATAGAAGTAAAGTATATAAGTAGTTCGCAAGTGAGAAGCTTAAAGAACGTCACGAGAAGACAAAATGGTGGCTCAAGAAATGGACACATTGGTGTTGAAGCAGCAAGAATTGGGTACCAAAATCAAACAAATATTTACCGACATGAAGAGAGATTCGTCGTACAGGAAAACGGAACAGTCCGTTCAAGAAAGGAAGGAGTTGAGGACTTGTGGACAGTAGTGGAAGAAAATGAAGTGAAGATCAAAGATTTAAACATGCCGAAGTAAAAAATAGGTGGTCGTCCAATATTTTCAACAGATGCAAACGCAATATGAAGAGACATGCAAGTATTTAGGGAAGATAGAAGAGAGCATTAAAAATTGGAGTTTAGAAAGGAAAGGCTGTATTAGGAACATCAACGTAAAGAAGCGAGCAGAACTGTTCTTCGCGGAAGCAGAAGTGGCAGAAGCAAGTTTGCAAACCATTAACGAAAAATGACATTATATGGTAAGAAAATAGGTGTTAGATAATCAGTACGATGTTTTTTGTAAAGCATATTGTTCAACAGAGGAAATGTTTCTAGGCGAAGATGATCTAGAAATGGAAACAATGCTGAAAAGTTTAAAAACAGAAGTGGAAGGAAAATAAGTGGACTAATTAGAAAGCACGATTGAGGAAAACAATACTGGTCCAGAGGCACTGACAGTCGGGCAACTAAATATAAAGTTATCGAAAATTGCTATTCCAATATTCGAAGGAAAGTATGAAAAATGGAATACGTTTCACGATATATTCAAGAAAATTATACATGAGTCACAATTTGGAAATGTAGAAAAGATGCAATATCTGAAACCCATATTAGATGTGAACCAGAGAAAATAATTCAACATTTGCAAATAAGTGATTCAAATTATGAAGCAAGTTGGGAGCTATTACGGAAAAGATACCGAAACAAGTTGGTAGATACACCAACGTTTCATGATGAAAGCTTGGAATAAATCAAAAGACTCCACGACACAACAGGCGATTGTTTGGAGGCAATTAAAAGTTTAATAATTGATACGTCTGGATGGGGACCTCTCCTAGGAAGAATAGTAAGGAAGAATAATAACTAGGAATTAGGATACAACCACAAACAGATTGTATGAACAAAGTTTAGACCACCTACATGAAATTCAGGACTTTGAGAAGATGATAGAATTCTTAGAAAAACATTTTCAGGCTCTATAATCATTAGTCAATTTCAAAAAGAAGCAATGCATGTTTTGCAATGGAAGTCATTAGGGTCTTAAAAATTTCGGGAGTTATCTGTAAAACATAGAATGGCAAAAACAAAGGAAAAACAGATTTGCGGGAAATGTTAAGGAAACATAAGGAAAATGACAGATGTTGGAGTAACATTGTAAGGAATGTGGAAAAGGTCAGCATACATTGTTACATAGAAGATTCTGTAAAGATAATTTTCGTCAAGGCACCCAGAGGAACGTATCTCAGCAAGCAGCGCCGTCAGGGAGACAAAATAAAAATACAACATCAGCGTGCAACACAGTAGCACAAAATGCAGGCAAGAAGATGGAAGTAAAGGAAGGAAGTGCAAATAATGCTGGGAACTGCTATAGTCCGATCAGTGGCGCCTAATGGCACACAGAAGTTATAATGAGCGTTGGACGATCAAGGATCCCAAACGTCGTTTATCACTGAAGAAGCAGGACAATTGCTAGGTTTACCGAGACAGAAGATTTTGGCAGAAATTAAGCGTGTAGCGAATGGACAGCTAAAAATTTCAAAACGCAAAATAATGACAACAGTACAACCATAATTTTCAAGCAATTACAAAAAGAAGAAAACGATTTCAAAAACTGAGAAAATGATATAATTACAGATCCGACATTCAATACTCCTGGGCCAATTGATATGTAGTTAGGAGTGAATGAATTTGGAAAATTTATATTGGATGTTTTGGAAAGAGACCAAGGGACTATTAAATCAGAAGATAAAATTTGGTTGGATTATTTCAGGAAACATATATGAAAAAATCCAAAAAGGGAACAAGTTACCAGCTTGATTACTGTAGCAGAAGAAGATGAACAGTTCACAAAATTTTGGGAGTTAGAAGAGGTAAAAGTAGAACGAGAGTTAAGCGGGAATGATAAAAATGTGAAGAAACATTTAAAGAAACAACGGTTCGAAATGAAGAAGGCAAAAAATGGTTAGAATACCATTCAAAAATTAGAACCAAATCTGGGGCAATCAAGAAACAGAGCGGTAGCAAGATGGATGTAACATGAAAAAAAATTGGGGCAAGATCCAGAAATACGAGAACAATATACAACTTTCATGAAGGAGTATATTGAGTTAGGTTATATGGAAAAGGTAAAGAAGAGAGAGAGATAGGAAAAGGTTTAATATAACAAAAACAAATAAGAGTCTGAATGACGGATTGTTAATCGGAGCAAGGTTGCAATCAAGTTTGTCAGATATATTGTTGCAGTGGAGGGGCATAAAATTACCTTTGCAGTAGATGTAGAGGAAATATATAGGCAGATCTTAATTCATCCCCACGACCAAGACTACCAAAGAATTATCTGGAGAGAAGATGCGTTAAAACCGTTAGAAGAATATAAGTTAAAAACAGTTACGTATGCTACAGCAGCAGCACTGTACCTATCTTTAAAGAGGTTGCAAGACCTTGCAAGGAATGAGGAGGAAAATTTTCCATTGGCGTCGAAAGTTGAAAATCGCAAGACGAGATTTCTATGTAGACGATATTTTATCAGGCGCCACAGATACCAATTCAGCGATCAACTTGCAAAAAGATTTGATTGAGATGCTGACAAAAGAAGGATTTAATTTAAGAAAGTGGAGTAGTAATGACAAATAGATTACAAAAAAATTATCGGAATGAATGGTTGATCAGACAAGCCAGCAAATTGGTGACAAAGAAGTAAGAAAGTCTCTTGGAGTGTTATGCCAACCAAAGGAGGATGTGTTCAAGTTTCAGGTGGATATAGCTGTAATTGAAAAAATGACAAAACGATATATATTGTCAGAAATTGAAAAATTTTTGACCCATTGGGGTGGCTAGCACCAGTAACAGTCACGGTAAAATTATTTGTTCAGCAGCTCATAAAATACTCGTGGGACGAACAAGTTGAAGATACTGTACAAAAGAAGTGGGATCATTTTGCAAAGAATATAAAGAGTATAGTCATTCCAAAATGGATACGCACGGAAGATAAGGAATAGGAAATTTATGGGATAAGCGACCTCGAGTGAGCAGGCATACGGAGCGGTAGTGTTCTGCAAAACAGTAATGAATTGTGAAGTGCAGGTAATGATAGTACAAGCAAAGTCTAAAGTAGCGTATGTAAAAGGAAAAATTATACCGCTAAAGCTAGGGCTTAGTGCAGCGGCGTTACTAAGCAGATTAATTGAGAAAGTTAGAAAAGCTTTAGAATTAGATGAAATGCAAGTATTTTTGGGAACAGATTGAATGATTACGTTAGATTGAATAAAAGCAGAGCCTGCAAAATGGAAAACATATGTTACAAACAGAGTGCCAGAAATATAGAGCAAACCGCAAAAATCCCAATGGAGACATGTTAGAACAAAAGAAACCCGGAAAATATAGTACCAAGAGGTGTAGACCCTTGAAGGTAATGGTTTCACGGACCTATATGTTTACAAACCAATGATTAGCGAGAAAATGACGAAAGAGTTCCTGAAACGAATTTAGAAGTAAGGAAGAGTTGTGATATTGCTACAGTGGGAAAATGTAAAGAAAATTTGTTCAATAGTTTCTCAAAATGGATACGCATGATCAGAGTAATAGCTTTATATAAACGATTTATTAAAAAATTGAAAAACGAAGAAACAGAGACTGGAAGTCTAAAAGTAAGCGAGTTACAGGAGGCAATAAAAGTTGTCATGCGAGAAACCCAAAAAGTAGAATTACAAGAAAAATATAAAGCGTTAGAAAATCGTCGACAAATAAGCAGGAAAAGTAAATTGTCAGTATTAAATCCGTTTATAGGCAAAGACAGTATAATTTGAGTTGGGGGTAGATTGGAAAATGCGAGAATAGGATACGAGAAAAAGAATCCAGCTGTTTTGACAAAGGATTCGTATGTAACAAAATTATTTGTGCAAAATTCTCATGAAAAACGCTACATGGAGGAAATATGTTAACAATAGCATATACACGCGAGAAGTATTGGGTTATAAACGGTAAACGAGCAGTAAGAACGTTTATAAATCAGTGTGGCAAATGTGTCAGATATAAGTAAGAAATGGCACAACAACTTATGGGACAATTACCGAAACCCAGAGTAAATCCGGCCCCCCGTTTACTAACACGGGAGTATAATACGGGGCCGATACAAGTTAAAACGACGAAAGGAAGAGGATATAAATCCAATAGGAAGAGGATATAAATAAGCTACATTGCAATATTTGTTTGTTTAACAACGAAAGCTATACATTTAGCGGTTGTAACAGATCTGACTGCGGATGCGATTTTGGCCGCGTTCAGAAGATTTACAGTGCGACAAGAGAACTGTCCACACATATATAATGATATGACGGGACAAATTTTGTAGGAGCAGCGAAAATATTAGAAAAACCGATCTTACAAAATATAAAAAGCGATGTGGTAGGAAGCCAAGCTGTCTCCGCCGGGACGCAATGACGCTTTATTCTGACTGCAAGTCTAAACTTTGGAGGAGTTTGGGAAGCCAGCATGAAATCGATGAAGTATCACCATAAAAGGATAATGAGTGCTAAATCAATGACGTACGAAGAAGTCACGACAGTCGTGTATCAGATAGAAGCTAGTTTACATATAGAAGCTAGTTTATCAGATAGAAGCTAGAGACCGTTATGTACGCTAAATAGTGACATCTAGACCTATCATTATCCCTCCTGATAACATCTACAGAGAAATTAATAGTAACTTAAATCAGCGATGGAAACTGATTTAAATAATGAAGGAAGATTATTGGCCAACGTGGTCGCAGGAGTACCTGAGTCGGCTACAAAACCGATGATCGTGAAAAGTTATAGAGGTGCCGATGCTCAGTGCCGATGGGCCGAGTAGTGGATTGAAAAAAAGCGAATGATAATATCTCTTCCAGGTAAATACCTTAAAGTATATGTTGGCCTGAGGAGATCCAAAATAAGGAGTCGGGTGGACTAATAATAAGTTAACCAAAACAATGTTCTAAGGAACGAGTATCGCCGAGAGTAAAATTCGGGACTCTGGCAGCGCTACTTATTTTGATAATCGACACATGATTTTTTACAATTTTCGTTGTGGTTTAACTCAACAGCAGTGCGTGGAACGTTTAATGTCTGCATTTGGTGATGAAGCGCCATCCAAGATAACGGTATATCTTGGATGGTTTCAAGAGTTTTAATTCGGTCGTACTTCGCTTCATGATGAAATATTGATGCTGTACGTCGAATGATCGAAGATGATTGTTATGTAAGGTATGATGAGATTCAGGCATCCTTGCACATTTCTCGGACCTCGATACATTCTATTTTGCATAAGCAGTTAGCCGTAAGAAAACTTTGTTCTCGTTAGATACCCGATAATATATCCGCTACTCAAAATGATGATCGTGTCAAATAGTGAAAAGCAATGCTGACAAAATTCAATCACGGACACACAAAACATGTATATGAAATGATTACGGGTGATGAATCGTGGATATATTATTACGAACCAGAAACAAAGCAACATCCGACGGTGTGGCTGTTTCAAAATGAACTTTTACCCACCAAAGTTGTTCGATCGCGAAACACTTCGAAAATAAGAATTGCATATTTCATAGCAAAATCTGGTCATGTTGCTACAATTGCTCTAGAAGAACGTCGTACAGTAAATGCGGAATGGTATAGAATAATTTGCTTGTCGCAAGTCACTGATGAGTGCCGAAAAAACAACCCTTAACGCGCAATCATTCTTCACCAGGATAATGCTACATCTCATACCGCTCACACAACAGTCGATTATTTGCAAAGTAAAAGCATTAAATTAATGACTCATCCAGCCAATAGTACTGATTTGGCGCCAAACGGCTTCTTTACGTTTCCCAGCATCAAAAATAAAATGCATGCTCACCGTTTTTCCAGCCCTGGAGAAGCTGTTAATGCATTCAAGTCACACATGTTGAGTATGCCAACTTCCGATTGGAATATGTTTCAGTGATTGGTTTGAACGCATGCAAAAGTGCATAGAATGTAACGGTGAATATTTCGAAAAACAATAAAGCAATTTATTTGAGTATCAAATGTTTTTCATAGCTATTCCCAATATATTTCGATTGAGCCTCGTATAAAATCAATTGTCTGGAAGCAGCAAACTAGTCATAACACATGGTTATTTATCACGCACCAGGAAACTGTCGTATCAATCATATACGATGATATAAGGGAAGATGTACTTTTAAACCAAAGTGGCTTGATACATTTATCGGAAAATTGTGTGCTACGAACCATGCAACATACCATTTTATTGAAGAGAACAGTGACGCAACATGTAATTACCACCTACATCAAACCGGTCAACCTAAGCATTTCCATCCCTGAGTGGGAAACGTTGCAGCTCGAAGAAGAACCTACGCTCCAGTTAGAAGACGGAAATGGCAAGTTTGCAGTGGCAAGTCTAGTAAGCGTGCTAATAGCGAAGGAAGGTACGAGCGAGGAGGCTACTTCAATTGAGTTGCAGATCCTTGCAAGGATTCTTTGCTATCCAGGTATCCTTTGGAGCTCAGAAGTTGCAGGTATCCTTTGGAGCTCATTATTCATTATCATTTTATTTGTATATAATATTAAGTCATAATTTATTCAATTAGTCTGATTTACATATACCTATATGATATAATACTAATATTTTTAAAATTGCATTTAATATTCGGGAATATGTTAAATCAAAGATTTAACAGATAAATTTTATTTTGTAAAAAAAAGTCAAAATTAAATGATTCCATTATAATTATTTCCGTTACGTATTTACATAAAAAATATAAACAATCATTATGCATTATATATAAACTTGAATTGAATTTGAAGCAACCTTGCTTACGAGGTGCATTTTTGCAGAAGTCAGTATAGTAACGAGATGAGATCTTTAAGTCTCATGTAAAATAATATCATTTTTCTTTGTTTGATTTAATTTATTCACACGTTTTTAATTGTTGGTATAATATTTATTTGGTATGTTGTATATATAGATTTTTTTTTTATTATACGAGAATGTTCTTTTTTAATGAAATGTAATGAAAGTAGGTTTGTATTTGAAAGTTCCATAATTAGGATTGACCAGAAAGTAGTGATATGAAATAAGTGATAGCACCTTTTCAACGCTCTAGCAATAGCCAACAATCTCATCATCATCCGTCAGATTGTTCAATAATTCTTGGAGATTTTAACGGAAACCATCAGATGTGGGGAAGTGATTGTATTAGTCATAATTGTACTGTTCCCTTTAGGTTTATCAACAGCGAGGAGACCGTTATCTGAACTATGATTCGCCTAGTAGAATTAGTCTTTCTTCTCAACATATATCACAATTGGGTCGATATCACAATTTGTTCTTCTGATTTATATCAGCACTATCAGTAATGGAATTTTCTTGATGATTCTTATGGTACCAACCAATGTCCCATTGTGCTTTCTAAAGATATTCCGGTTATCAAGATTTCTAATCTCTTATTTTAATTTCAGGACAAAGAAGAATTTCAAGAAATCTAATTAGGTTGGTTTTTAAAATTTTTTGCTCATTGTGAATCACACATTCTAGATTATGAGGATTTATTGGATTTTTAAATCCAGATTCTGATTTTTTTATCCTTAATTTTCCTAAGTTTACTAAATTCTTGCCTTGTCCTTGGTTTGACAATGAATGTAAAGATCTCTTTAAGAAGCGCGGAAGATTTCTTCTTATATTTGAACAACATGTGGTTTGTTCTTCGTACTTACAGTTTAAGAGAGTCTCTGCTTTGGTGCGTAGAACAATTAAAAAGAAGAAGAAAAATTTTATTAAATTTTGTGAATCACTGTCCAGTGATTCTCTCATTTCTTCAGTTTGACATAAGGTAAAGGTTTTTTCTTGTGCTCTTTCTCTTCCTCTCAATAGAATTATTCCTAATTCTTGCAGGAGTCACTTTTTCAATTTTATTGCTCCCTCATATGTGTTTCAGTCTTTTCCTTTGGAATTTAAAGTGGATAATTCCCATTTTCTTCTTTTTCCTTTTTCGGTTAATGAGTTAGGCTGTGTTCTCAACTCTTCTAAAGATTCTACGCTTGGTTTAAATAATATTTTGTATTCAAGAATATTCCTCTAAATACGAAATTGGATACACATTTTGGATGCTTCTAATTCAATGTTTAGGTAAGGATTTGTTCCTGATTCTTGGCTCCATTTTATTGTCGTTCCTATTCTTAAGTCTAATTAAGATCCTCAAGTAGTTTCTAGTTATCGTCCTATTACGTTGGCATTTTGCTTGAGAAAGGTTTTTGAGCATTTAATTTAGATTAGGCAGGATTGGTATGTCGAAAGGTTTAATATCTTAAACGACTCACAGTTTGGTTTCCTAAGGGGTAGCAGTGCGTTGAATTGCCTGTCTATTCTTTACTGTGATGCTAAAATGCCGTTTATTAGAAAAGAGTGTTGTGTATGTTTATTGTTATTTTTACTGCCTATGACACTGTATTTCCCTCAGTTTTGTGTTCGATTTTGTACAGGCTTGGTTTCCCTTCTCATTTTCTTTCTATAATTTATAAGTTGACTTCTGTTAAAAAACTATTTTTATATGGTAATGTTCCTTTTATAGATATTCTTGGCGGGGTTTCCCTCAGGGATATGTCCTTAGCGCCTTGTTATTTAACATATGTCTATATAACCTTCATAAATGTTGTTATGAGGCCCCTCGTCTTCTTATGTATGCTGATCACAGATCACATCACAGTATTTATAATGTGAGAAAAAACATACAAAGGGCGGTTAATGAGGTTCAGGCCAGTCTTAATACAATGGTAGGTCATTGTTATTCTCTGAGGCTTTCGGTCTCTGCTAGTAAAAGTTCTATTCTTGTTTTTCCTAAGAGTCATAATATCGCCCCCCCCCCCCCCCCCTCAATTTTTTTCTGGATGAAACGCTTGGTCCCGTCCCTCCATGTGTTAAATAACTCGTTATGCCTCTTGCACGGAAATTGTTTTTCTCTCAACAGATTTATGAGGTTAGCTTTGCTTGTTCGAGAAGATTGAATATCCTCAAACATCTCACTTCCTCTTGATGGGGTGCTAATTGTCAAATTATTTTGCTCTTTTACAAATCCTTGATTAGGTCGATTATGGATTATGGAGCCTTTCTTTTTTTTGGAATCTTCAAAAGAAAATGTGATCAAACTTCTTAAAATTCAATATTTTGGTTTGAGGTTTTGCTTGGGGATCATTCGTTTTTCTCCGGCTCAAGGTATTTTGGGTGAAGCCTGTAAACTTTCGTGTAATTTGAGAGGAATTTACTTAGCTCATAAGTATTTAATTAAGCATGGTGCTTCAAATTCTTTAGTGTGTACAAAAATTGCGGAATTAAATTATATTCTGGTCAACCATCCTCAGGGAGCAACAAGGATATCTCCTTTAATTATAGCCTTCGGAGAATTTGATGATAGTGGACAAGGTAAATTATGGTTTTCCTTATGTATATTTAGTTCCATCTGAGTGTCTTCTTTATGGATTCCAATAAGATACTTTGATGCTAATATATTGGCTGATGTCAGTTTAAGCTTTATGTCTTTTATAAATACGTATTATCCAGTTTATGTGAACTTCTACGCGGACGGGTCGTTATTTAATTCTCCTAATTCGGCTGCTATAGGTGTTTTTTGTTGAAATTCCTGAATTGAATTAGCTATTACACTTCCTGATCGTTGTCATGTGTTTTCTGCTAAAGCTTATGGTATTTATCTTAATATTTTGTTGGGGATCAAATCCTCGGTTATATTTTCGGATTCGATGATCATTTTCAGATGCTTGAACAAATTTGAATTTCATTCCAAGGATAGTAAATTAATTCTTGACATCCGGGATAGTCTTCTGAGAACTTCCAAATTGGATTATAATATTCAATTATGTTGGATCCCTTCTCATTCGAACATTTTTGGGAACGAGAATGCTGATCGTTTGGCTAAGGATGGTCATCAGAATCCTATTATTCCGTTAGGTTTTCATCCAGGTATGTTCTTTCCTTTACTTACGTCCTTCTTTGTAATAGTTTTCAGGAGAGATGGTCGGAGTCAATGTTAAAGGGTTGGAAAAAACTTGTAGAATCAATCCAGTTATACAGAGATCTCCGTGGTTTAGGTTACTAGGTATTTGAAATAAAGTTGATCTCATTGATTTGTAGACACAGAAATGGGCATGGTCTCTTCCCAGCCCATCTTTTTAGAATTGGTCTTAAAGACGGTTCTTTTTGTTCTTGTTGTTGTTATGGGGATTCGAATAATTTGTTTTTGGATGTGGTAATAATAGGAATAATGTTGACGCATTGATTTCTCGGTTACATCGATTCGGATTTACTTCCCCTTTTCATATAGATTCGTTGCTGTGTGTCCTCTTCGGGGAACTTATCTTGGCTATATATGATTTCATTAGAGCTAGTAATATTCGAATTAAAATTTTCGGTGTACCTGATTTTCTGGATAAATTTTTGTTGGCATCTTTTCTTTATCTTTTTACTTTGCTAACACTTTCCTTGTAATCTTCAACTGTCTTACTCAGTAATATTTATAGTATTTGTAAGTCGATTATAGGCCATGTCGGCGGAAATAGATCGACTTTAAAGAAATATATTAATAATTATAATAACAAAGGTAAATATTTTCAATTAATTTTACATGCGATCTGACAAAGTAAATGATATTACTATGATAAATATGTCAGAATCTGAAAATCTGTCTTATCCTTCGTTACCCTTATAAGAAAAGGAACTAATTCTACCTCCTTCTCAGGAATCCCAACTCAGACAGAAGAGCTCAGACACCGTAGAAATTCAGCCAAAAGGAAGAAAACCATCTCCAATAATAGTCCATCAACAGGAAAAGTATAGAGAGATAAGAAAATACTTGGAATTGAACAAAATGGAGTTAGACTCTGCAAAATATTGTAGAGAAAGAGTGAAACTATTTAACATAGTTTCTGAAGGTTTTAAAAGAAGAAGAAAACTGTTAAAAGGAATGGATGTGTCTTTTCATACATATCAACTTGCTGAAGAGAAACGACTCAAGGAAAGAACCTTTTTTTTGGTTCTGTTGAAACTGCAATGTGAAGTACCCTATTAACTTCGAACATTCTTTGTGCTTCTTCGGATTTTATTATGTTTACCAACACCATAGTGAATTTCTTATTCTTATGGACCGTACATGTGTGCGAACTGCGTAGGGAACCACAGAGCCAGTGATTGGACCTGTAGTAAGAACCCAGATTATCTAAAACAGCAAAGAGATCAACACATGCTTAGAAGAAACAAAAGTAGTACCAAATGTAAGCTACGCGCAAAGAACACAAGGTCAGAAAGCAGCCGACGCAAATAGTATTGATGAGCTCAACAACAAAATCAGTGAAATATTGATGAGTTTACTCCCATGAATCATTAAATGGAGTTTAAGTCTAAATTAAAAATATGCACATGGGCTATATCTTTGAGGGCTCTCGGATAGTAAAAATTCATAATAGCATAAATGTACTTTTCAAGTTTTAACATATGAAATGTTTACTTCTAATTTCTATGGGCTACCAAATAAAGTCGATAGTGCGTTTCAATACGTAAATGGTAACCTGTACTTTATTTATGAAAATATCTATTATGAATATAATGAGTATTCAAACAAATTAATTAAAGTGGAATTTTTGATTTATCGTTCTTTGGTTATATTTGCCCAAATGAAACCATCTTGAATAGACTGAATTAATTATTAGATACATTAAAATATTATTCGAAAACAGACGAATGAAATATATAATAAAATATTATACTTATATATAAACGTCTAGCTTTGTCCGTCTGTCTGTCCGTCTGTCTGGAACGCTTTTGATACTTATTATATCATAAGTTTGTTGTCACGTTTAGTTTACAT
>WYDF02024547.1:0-13051 GCA_009867245.2 Adranes taylori | reverse complement strand
CTATAACTATAGCAACAAGTATTACAAACTAATAATCTATTTTATTAATACAAACGCTTATGGTTAAAGTTCTGTAAAAAAAAAATTAAAATATTAAAATATTTTATTGTCTTATTATCTTATTTGTAATATTTATTATTTACTTTACTATTTACTTATTTATAAACCGAATCACAGGCTTTGCGGGCCGCAATAGGCCCGCGGGACGGCATTTTGGGAACCCCTGCTTTAGCTTTACACACTCCCCATTATTTCATTTGCCTTCCCTTCATCTTGCCCTTAAATATCTCCACATCTCTCCTCACTTCATCCCATTTATAATACTCCTCTCCCAGTTCTTCCCTCTGCCTCACTTCTCCTCTCATCCTCTTGCCAACTCTTTTTTACGCTCATATACTCTTCCAAATCCTTCTATCCTTTCCTCAGGTTTCTTAATATTTCCGTTACCATTTGCCTGCAACCATTTTCTACCGAATACTCCACCCACTACCCCTTTCCTTCTCCTGCCAACGCCACCTTCTCTTTCTACCAAGTTTTCTTTCATCCTCTGCATCATATCTTCCATTCCGTTTACCTCTTCCCATAACCTCTTCCCGTATTTATCTTTCTCCTTTGTATTCCCTTCATACCGCACGTTCCCAATTTCATTCTCTCCATCCTCCTTCTTTCCCTCCACATATAACACCCTTCCACCCATTCCCCACTCTCCCTCCGCCGGAAAGAGATCTGATCCTACCATATCCCCTATCTTCATAATTACTAAATACTCTTTCGCCCTTTCGCTCACCATAATGTAATTTATTACCGACCCCCTCCATCAACATTTTTCCTTCAGCATATATTACCTTGTCTCTCGACTTCCATACCACTCACTCTCCATGCATACCTACATTCCCACCCATGCTCTCCCCAACGCTCACGTTCCAATTACCCATTATTACTATCCACTTATACTCGTTCCTCAAACCCTCCATTCTCTCACCCAGTTCCCTCATAAATACCTTCCATTCTTTGCTCACATATCCTACTATAATACACCATTTTTTTCCTCCTATCTCCACTTCCAACCCCTTCACCTCATCCATCTCACTCATCCTCACTTCCTTAATTTTTAATCTTTCCCTCACCCCTACTCTAGCTCCTCCACTCGCCCTACCTTTTGCATTTTTCCTCATTGCCCCCTGAACAACACAACTGTAGCCCCCCCCCGCGCCAAACCTTCTCATTAATCATTCCATCTATCAATCTCAACCCATGTTTCCACCATGGCTGTAACGTCATATTTCCTTAAATAACCCACAAATTCCGGATCCCCAATTTTCCTACTACACCTGCCACGTTCCAACACACACTATACCCCTTCTCCTTCTCCCTTGTTGTCCCTTCCACTTATCATTTCACATTTCGTATCACCCTTCTCTTCTTCTCTTTCTTCTTCACCAACTCCTTCTTCCACTTCATCCATTCCCCTCCCCTTTCATTAATCCTTATCTTGTCTCCATTCCTACGCCATCTTTGCCCCCGCCTTTCTTCCTTCTCTTGTGTCCCCCCACCCACATCTTCTCTGTCTACATTCACTTCCCGTTCTCCACCCATTCTCGCGTGTTTATAACTCTCCTCCCCCTTTTTCCATCCCAACAGCGCTAACCTCGCTTATTTACACAAGTATTATAACTTTTTTTTTCTCACTTTCTCTAAGGTTTTTTGCTATTGTTTTAACTTATTGCTATAATTAATAAACACTAAAACAGATATCCTTCACTTTTTTATCCACTTGTTTCACCTTCTTTTTCTTAATTATCTGCTAACTCTATCAATACTAATTTTACGAACTTCCGACTATCTAATTTTGCTTAAGCACATGGAGTCATCTAAACACGTGTATCATCGACCGAGCACGCGAACCGAATCCATTGAAAAACGGAGAGCAGCCTGTTTCAAGATACAATTTCATGATTGATTCCAGTCTTTGTCTTCCTAATCCGTGGATGTTGCAAAGATATAACAGTACAAATTTACTTCGAAATATTCGTCAAGACATAAGTGAAATCCTTGATATATCAAAGGAAGACGTTGTAAACACACCACCAGAGAATAAAAGACAAACTTGCTAATACTGCCCAAGCAAAAAAGACTACCAAATATTGTAAGGAGTGTAAAAATGCTATTTGCGGTAAGCACCTCGAAAATATTTGTGCAAAATACACTGAAAAATAATAAACATGTTTGCTTTATGATTATGAACATTTACTCTTATAATGGAAAACATTTTTCTTAATTGTTTGTATTTTAATAAAATATTAGAAAAAAGAATTTCTTTTTTGAATATTAAAATTGACGAAGTCCCGCTAAATTTTAATCGATTTCAAATAAAAGTTCATTATGAGAAATTACCCCCGTCGCTAGCTCTAAAAACGGGGCGCGACAATATGCTTAAGGAATAATATTCAAGCACTTATATTGGCTCTTTATAAAATTTCAAAATGGCAGCCAAGTGCATAACTACATTACAAATGCATTTTATCTATTTGTTCTCAATAAGTTGCCGATTTATGTCATTTACTAACGATTCTGTCAATGACTTGTCATAATACTAAAACAAAATAATAAACACATTCTTACAAATTTAAATCTGGCTGGTAATGAGTTAGGGGAATGGAACGACCTACGGACTTTCAAGATCGTGTGTAATTGACTCATCTATATAACATATTCTAACGAGGCAAATTGTTCTCGTTTCAATTTAGTTTTATGATAAACAATCTGAGCATTTGATACTTATAAATTATGTAAAAAATTCAGGATGGCTAGATGCTGTAAAATTATTTAGCGCGATAAGCTTCCTATCTGCTTAACGCGCTAAATTATTTTTCTAGCCATCCTGAATTATATATGGTAAACTTACTAGGACACCAGACGCTTACTAGCAAGTTTACCATAAATAAGTTTTACAATTGAAATGTAGAAATGACCATTGATCGCGATTGAACCCTATGGTATTTAGTTAAATCTTAAACAAATGCATTTACAATGGGACATAGCCATAAGCAGTAAGTAGAGTAGGAGAAGGTATGGCACTGGTTTCAATGGATGTGTGATAATCCATTTAATTGATAGGGAATCAATAATAGGTGAACGCACACTGTTATGTTGCATTAGTATCAGTGGAATTAATTGATTGAACAACGAAGTTTTATCGCAGATATTGTAGCTGGATGCGGCCATTAATGTGATGCAGACGCTGAAATAAATTGTTGAAGGTATGATGAAAATTTTATCAAAATTTTATGATTTGTCGATGGCGCTTACTTAGAAAAAATCAGATTCCGAAGTGCGATTTCTCGCGCTATGAGAGTATGTTTGATCTTTCGATGGTGGCTTAAGCTAGCGGAGACGTGCGATTTCTCATTCGTCGGCAGCTAGTGTAAGACCCAAAAATGCGTCTGAGGAATACTAGCTGGAGTGGTTCTTTTTATGTGAATTCTCTGGGAAGAAGTTGCTTCGGACGGGTCGCCTAAACCAATGCATTCTTTGGCGTTGAGCGTAAAAAAGGCGAGCATTGAAGCAAATTGCTTTACTTTGTTGATGAAAGCATAAGTGGTGCAACGAGTAAGCAATAGTAGTAACAGCTCTACTACACCAAAATCTTAGAAGCATTGTATTGAAAACGCCTTCTAAAAATACGTTGACCTAATATCAATCGAATTCGACTGAAACTCCAAAAGAGTGCCACATGTAACGGTTCATGTAAAAATGAGTTGTGGTAAAATCGGTTAACGCTTTTTTCCGGTAAAGGGCTAATAATCGGTAAGTCATCAGATTTAAAATAATAGAAAGCGTGCATGAAAATAAACACATATATTTATAAGAGAAAGGATACCACTTTCTTTTCGAGAAATGAGCTTCCTATCAGATTAACGCGCTAAATCATTTTACAGCATCTAGCCATCCTGAATTATTTATAGTAAACTTACTAGGACGCCAGACGCTTACTAGCAAGTTTACTAGCACTTGCTAGGACGCCAGACGCTTACTAGCAAGTTTAGCATAAATAAGTTTTACAATTGAAATGTAGAAATGTCCATTGATCGCGATTGAACCCTATGGTATTTCGTTAAATCTTAAACAAATGCTTTTACAATGGGACATAGGCATAAGCAGTAAGTGGAGCAGCAGAAGATATGGCATTGGTTTCAATGTATGTGTGATAATCCATTTAATTGATAAGGAATCAATAATAGGTGAACGCACACTGTTGTGTTGCATTAGTATGTATAAAGATTGTACTTATGATTCGATTTACTTTAATCATGGCCGAAAGTAATTAGTAAATTATTGTGCAAGGTGATCAAGTGAAATGAATTAGATGAATGCAATACCACAAGAATGGGGAATGTTGTAAGACATTTCAACGTAATTATAATGGAATAGTTATCAAGCCAAAAAAGGTTTAAAAACTCTCCCAAAGCCCGCAGTGACGAATTTTGGTTATTTGAAGGCTCCATCTATATGGTCTAAGTTTTGAAAATATAATTATGAATTAAATTAAATAAAATCAGAATTAGTTCCAAAGAAAATAATTATTAAATTGAAATGTTGAATTTAGTATCGGAAAAAAAATTAGACATGAGATCTCGAAGTATACAATAGTTGGTAATAAATTAAATAATTATTTTGAGTATGAATGTTCCATTAAATTAAATCGGCAAGGGACGAGTTTATTGAGATTAATTAAAATAAATTCAAACGAATTGTTAAGGTAACTGTGCATAATTATAAAATAAGTGTGTGAAAGACGATCAACAGAAATTGTAAGTAAGTAATTTTATATTTAGTTGGGAAGAAATTTGATGATTCAGAAACGCCATTTTTATTTATTTCTTAGCACGTCATAATCTAATTCTAAGTAACATTTTATTTGATTAATTTTGCATGGCGTTATTTACTAAAACCCCAAAATATTTATTGTTGTGTGTGTATGTATTTTGTGGAACAGTAACAATACATTTTATTAAGCTTAAACAACTCTTTTTTTATTCTATCAGCCACGACTCAGAAAAGAGAATTCGTTGTTGTTAGGGGTACACAGAGCTAGTCAAATTTATGTTTATCTAGTGCAATTCAATCAGTATAGTCTTCGTAACTCTACAAATAGCAAAGTTTAGATTATTTATTCGGTGTTGTAAACTAGAAGGATTATAACTTCAGATATTAGGGAAGGAATATGACTCAATAAAAACTGTAATTCTATTCAGTAGTAGACAAATTAAAGTAAGTATAAAGTGAATCGCATTTTCTAAGTGTAGTACAATCCAGTACCTGCAAGTAAGAGGTACTAGTGCAAGAGGTGCGAGTAAGAAGTAAGTCCAGTACCTGCTACGTTACCATATTCAAGATATTCTACTCTTACCAATTGGGGAGTAATAGTCGCTCCTAAAAATAACGTGACAATATGTAAACAAAATGTTTATGTATTTGTTCCTTATAAATCGGACACTTTGAAACACTCTGAAACATAAGTAGCAGTTCTTCCCAATAACAAAACATCTTGTGTAGTTGACTTATCTGTATCATATATCTGGCAATATATTTGCGGTTTTATGTATTTGTTTCAAGTAAATCAGTCACTTTTGCTTTTAACATGTTAGACAAGTATAAGGTAGCTATAACAAACTTAAATCTATGTGACAACCCTTTTCAGACATCAATCCTTATAGGTTTCCAAAGTCTTGTATAATTTGTTCTCTTATATAACATGTGTGAGTGAACACGTTTTGCGTTTTTGTTACTTGCTCCAAGCATTAAATGGTAACCCCCTTCCCCTCAAAGAACAGTGTTATGGGTATTAAAGTTTAGTATAATATACTCATCCATGTAATATTTGTAAACATATTTTGCTGTTTTGATATATTTGTTATACAACAATCGTACTCTTTTGCATTTCAGATTTGGGTCCATGGTTCGGAGGTTGTGACAATCTCAAATTTACTTTCAAAGCACCTTCTTCCTACTAATGTGTGTATGTACATGATCACTGATCGTACGGATGTTAGCCCAACGATTGATCATGCGGTGACCTCGAGACATGACGTAGTCATCGTCATCGTCGTCGCCGTCGCCGTCGCCCGTGATTAAAATACTGTTTTAATAGATTAACTGATACCGGACATATGAGTACGCAAGCATGACGTAATATCGTGATATATATATATATATATATATATATATATAGAGTGATTCAATAAAACTAAATACAGTATACCATCATTTGGATGCTGTTCTATAAGTACATTGGTCCGGGTAATAAATTACGTGCGGATAAACTATACGACAGAAATTATTACATAGCTGCTGAGCATGATCATTTATATGAACAGCCGGCTAAGAAATCAAGAGATATTTTCGCATACAGTGCTGAGGCATTAAATTTAATTTGATTGTTAACAACAATATTCATAATTGTTAGGATATTTCGATTTAAAAGCAAAATCTCTAATATCTGAAAAACAAAGTGGTGTAAAATATCCGTTTATATCGACGCCTATACCTACTAAAAAACCTATTGTAATGCTGAAATAACAGTCCGTGAAGTGACCATTTCGTTCCCTCCATACCATTTGCATTGCAAATAGCATATGTCGCGACTTTCCGTTAAGCCAACCACTAACTAATGCTGCATGAAAATAAATGTTGGAATAAAGGAGTAAACAAGTTAGTAAAGTATGAGAAAAAGGTTATGGTGGATGAGAATGCAAGATTTGTGAAAATTGTGTATTTGAAGCTGCAAATGAAGTTGATATCGGTTTATCATTAATTCAATGAATAACCCTCAAATGTAATATAAATTAACAAATCACATCAATTTAATGCTCGAAACAAATATAATATACTAGTTAAAAAATAGTTTTGTAATAACCAATTTCCAGATATTAGTAATATTAATATACATTCATATATAAAGATTTTAATGTCTAAAAATAAATTCTTTAACTAGATCAAAAGCCTTATACAGCCGTGGGAAAGATATACGCGTCATATAACATTATATTCGCTTAGAAAAACATACAGACATTTATGAATACGTAAAATTGAATCACGTCATTTACCATATATGTGTTTATTTTCATAGTTAGAATATGTTTTCGAATCAGGTGATTCCTGATATGCACGCTTTCTATTATTTTAAATCTGACGACTTAACGATTATTAGTCTTTTACCGGAAAAAATCGTTAACCGATTTTACCACTACTCATTTTTACATAAACCGTTACATTTTGCACTCTTTTGGTGTCAACGTATTTTTAGAAGGCGTTTTCAATACAATGCTTCTAAGATTTTGGTGTAGTAGGGCCGTTACTACTATTGCTTACTCGTTGCACCACTTATACTTTCATCAACAAAGTAAAGCAATTTGCTTCAATGCTCGCCTTTTTTACGCCCAACGCCAAAGAATGCATTGGTTTAGGCGACCCGTCCGAAGCAACTTCTTCCCAGAGAATTCACATAAAAAGAGCCACACCAGCTAGTATTCCGCAGACGCATTTTGGGTCTTACACTAGCTGCCGACGAGTGAGAAATCGCACGTCTCCGCTAGCTTAAGCCACCATTGAAAGATCAAACATAATCTCATAGTGCGAGAAATCGCACTCCGGAATCTGATTTGTTCTAAGTAAGCGCCATCGACAAATCATAAAATTTTGATAAAATTTTCATCATACCTTCAACAATTTATTTCAGCGTCTGCATCACATTAACGGCTGTATCCAGTTACAATATCTGCGTTAAAACTTCGTTGTTCAATCAATTAATTCCACTAACGTCATTGAGAGGTAGAAGAGAAGCCGTGTCACAATCACAGGAATCATTTAATATCAAATATTGAATAACTTTTAGTTCGCAAATTTTTACTTACTAATTTGTTATGGAAATTGTATGGAGCAACATAATGATTTTTGCATTATAATTAGCATCTCATGTACGAGCATTTTCGTGTTACAAAAATAGAATAAATATAAAGCAGTATAGTAGTTAAAAAGTAAACAAAGTACAATCATGCTTTGAGCAATTCTGTAACAAAGTTGAAATAAAGATCAATGATATTGAGGACGAAGAAAGATTGAAAATATTGAGAAAATATTGAAGGAGATATAATCAGAAATAGTTCAGTATAATGAATGGGGAGGGAATGTTAGAGTGTATAACAGCAGATGTAAACATTGAAATGAAAACGAATAGTTGAGCGGTTTAGATCTGGGAGTGAGGAAAGGGGAAAGGGGAAACAGGTATTGAATAAAAGAGAGGGAGGGGATATGTTGGATATGTGGAAGAGATGGTGAAATGTGACAACATTGGGTGAATACATGTATGGGAATAAACTGGTGTAATAAAGTCTGATGTTTGGCCGATATGTAAGGCTATATTTGGGAAGAGGAACAAAAAATATAGGCATAGTGGAAAAGATTATGGAGAAGAGAAGGAAGAAAGAAGAGCATTAAAGAGAGAAACATAGAGAAAGATTACCTATTCTTGCTGAGAGAAGAGGAAAACATGTTAAGGGGAAATGGGAGTAAGTATGAGAAAAGGAGTAAAATGTATAGGAATGATGGAACATCATAAGAAAATTTCATGAAAAATAATAGGAAAATTTAAAAGTTGAAAGCATTTTAGAAAAACTGGAAGTAATATTAGACTTGTTCTAAATCATAAAATTGTTATTCTTTTGTCGGCGCGTAACTAGGACTTACTCTAATTACTGTGGAGTACCGTTAGAGCGACGTGGTCTGAGTGAAATGCACTGGTCTAATGCTAACAAGAAAATCTCAATTTATTAAAATTAATCAGCGTTTTTATATTGTCTAACTCTCCTGGTACAGACGATGGGTACATTATGAACCCAGTTAGTAATACAGATGCGCAACACCTCGTAATAACTCGATATTACTAGTGCCGAGTGGTTAATAGTAGCCTAAACCAGAATCATACACCCACGTAACGCCTCGTAAAACGTCGAACGTTGCTGGTGTCTAACACCAATGAAAGCCAAAACTATTCACTCTAGTGAAGGGATATAAGGAATTATTACCTTACGCGCACCACCTCGTAATACGTCGATGTTGCTGTTGTCGAGTGACTAAAACCAGCGAAAACGAGAATTAAACACACCAGTGGAATAACCTGCTGGACGGCTTTGAGTTCGCAAAATCGGAACTAAATTATTATGCCAAAATTCTTGCTATTTTTAGACAATACTAAGTAAATCACAGTATAATGCCTACCCTACGTGACGACGTAACACATAATTTTACTCTTAGCGGCATTCTCACGGGTTACAATAGAACTCGACAAACCAGCAGTAAACCATCATACACATTATAATACATAAGTAACATGTTGTGAAACAGAACACAACACTGCCAAGCAACCAATAGTACATCTCTCTCTCTCCCTCTCTCTCTCTGTCTCTCTCTCTGTCTCTCTCTGTCATTATTTGTTCCTTGTTTCCAAATCCTATATTCTTTAATTTATTTATCTAAAGAGACTTTTATCTTTACAGTAACGTGCTTGCTTACAGTTTTTTAAGAGCGTCGTTTGATACTTTCTTTTGTTTTTTCTTGTGTATATTTTTAATAGGTGATATTTGTAGGATAATTACTGAATATTTTACTGGATTAGATAATTACTGGATAATTACTGATTATATAGAAGTTTATTGAAGGAAGAAGTATGAGTGTGTGGAACAAAGAGAGAGAGAGAGAGAAGATTTTCGAAAAGGTTGGTTGAAATACGATGAATAGTATAATGGAATAAGGAACGAAAATTATGATATAAATGAAGTGATAGGACGAATGAAAGATGTAAAAAGGCAAAAGCGGGATGTAAGATTAAGAGAAACAAAATACAATGTTAAGTATAAGTATATGACGGTTGTGGATAGAGTGCCATCGTATCTTTTGATGTATGGAAGTTAAAAGGAAAAGCGATGGTTGTTAGAGGTGTGGGAGCGAGGAAAGAGGGAATCGGTATTGAGGAAATCGGAATCTGTAATGGGAGTGGATGATAGAAGATGTAAGATATGTGGAAAAAAAGAAAAAAGATGGGAACTCTGGGTAAAGGAATGTGAGGAGGAAGAAAGAAGATTAGCTGAAAATTTGAAGACTTGTTTGGGACAGCATGGGAGAGGTTTGGGAATAATGAAAAAAGTAGTTTTGGATTTAAGGAATAGTAATAAAGATCAAATCTGGGAAGGGAGATGCTAGAGGCAGTGTGGTTTTAGGGATGTTGGATGTTTTGTTTTCTATCTCATCTCTCTCTTTATCTCTATCCATTTTTACATCTGTTGATGTAGGTGATAAATATAATATAATTATATAGTTTATGTACTTAATAAATAAGAAAGGATTTATGTTAGTATTATTAGGAATATTATGTTTAAATTTTATGTTATTTTGAAAAAAAATAGTGTATTCTCATATGTTGATATGTGCATAAAGGTTATGATTCTTACTGAAGACTTAGTATAGCGTTACTTGAAACAAGTTAACTGATGGCTACGATAGCGCTCGCTGGCCGAATAGTAAATCTGGTCATAATTAAGAATTCAAACTTTGAATTAGCGCAATAGTTTTCGCTGCAAACTCTAAGACAACAATTCAAAAATTGCGTCTCTTTGATATTAGGATGGTAGGTTTGAGAAAACTTTCTGTTAAAATGTTTAGGAAGTTTAGAACTACGGCCAATAAGAAGACATCTTTAATCCGTTGATAGTTTTAAGGATCAATGTTGCATTATTTTTCTGTCGAAATTCTACGAAAACATAATCTGTCCAACCAATCAGAGCTCAGCGCAAGAAAAATCTTAAACGGCTTGAAGAAAATGACTTATAGGTACGGTGGTATTAAATTAGAGATTTTTACAGAAGTAGTTCCTCAAAGGCCATAATAACAAACAAATGTACCTGCACGTGAATCTACTTGCTTTCATGCCATGATGTACCAGCGTATCATATGCATTTATGGGCGTAGGTGTTCAATATTAGTTTTCGCCTATTAATCTGTTTCCTCTACATTGGTGTTAAACATCTGCATTTTTCTCTCGTTCGTTAAATTTCTATTTAGCGAATTTATCTGCTTATCCGAATTTAATTACTCAATTTATTTTATTTTAAAGGATTACTTATTACATTAATTAATTGAATTAATTTACATGGAATTTGTGATCCGATAACAAATTATGTCCCAAAATTGTAGTAGGTTGTAGAAAATTGCGTCGCAAATTAGGATAACTCAAATTATTTCTTTATGAATTGTTTTTAAATTTTTTGTAAATTTTTACTTATCAACTGTAAGTAGAATTATTAACATTAATTCTAAATTGTTGGTAATTGAAATAATTCGGATTATTATTATTTCGTGGTGGAAATAACAATTGTTTTTAAAAAATTAAAAAATAACATTAAACTATTATTGTTCGATATATTTAATACTTTATTTTTATAAAAATTGTTTTGAACATTTTTAGAGTATCCATTTATCCAATACAATTTCTTTAGGAATTATCTTTTCTGACCTTAACATATTTTATATTTTCTACGTGCACTCGCTCTTCACCCTTTTATTCACAGTCCAGACTTTTGCTTCAACCAACGAAATATTTTTCACAGTTGTATTTTTGTTTAAATATGTTCCTAACCAACTCATCCTGATAACACCATCTTCAGATATACGTCGGTGAACTAAAAACCTTCTATAAATAACCTGGACGAATTTTTAAAAGCACCAGCTAATACATTGTTTTATTGGGTACTGTTAGATATTAAAAAATAAAACATCTTTTTCTAAATATTTTCTTAAATAAATAAAAAATCTACTTTATTTCAATAAAACGATTAACTTTTTTACAGCAATAAATTTTATATTGCTGTAAAATACACGAAAAGTACAAGTAGAAATATGCGCATGTTCATTAAATTTAGAAACATTATTGCATTTTAACACGTAAACTGTTTCAGTTCTATCGTTTTAGGAATTTTCGTACAGTGTCTCTATTTATATTTTTGCGGATTTAAATCAGTGTTATTATTTACATATTATAATCAAATTGAACAGGTAACAATAAAACAATACCTACTAGGTTTTCTTATATTTATATGTGCATAATACTCTAATATTCATAATTTTACTTATCAACTGGAATAATTAAAACGTAACTGATACGATAAATAGTTCAATGCTGGTTATATTTATATTAAAATTTTTAAGTAAAAACTATATTAAAAGAAAATATTTTGAGTACACTTAGGTACTACTTGTTCTAAAGAAAAATGTTCCAGTATACTAGAAAATGAGATATATCTGGTACAAGCAACAAATATGTAATAGGAGCGTAGAGCCTCAGGTTTCGCGTCTTCGGGCAGTTTTTCAAATAATTGCTTCACACTTTCTAATATAACAATGCAACCGCATTAATTATACAGCCACTATAATCGCCATAAGCAAAACGCGCATAGATATATGTACAATTACACATGTACAATTTCACATACATAAATAATCGACAAAAACATAGCAATAGATTTAAATTTGTAATAACTGTAGTAGAAAATTTATTATCAATAAAATTGTAGAGCCCTGAAGATGATAGTAAATTACTATCAAAACATATGCCGTGTGTAGGAGTAATAAATGAATTCGGCCTAACTTCGAGAAGTTTTATTTTTTCATCATTTTATATGTTCCGCCATTGTGACGTACTATTTCTTATAGATACATATGTTAACGGAACTCCCACACGCGTCGCTGCTAATGGAGAGCTTTAGAGTTTCTCACAATAAAGGCGCAAATAGATATTAGAATAATTCAAGTCTTCAAGTAACTTCTCGGGATCCAGATTCGTTTAAAGTGAGACCGCACTTCGAACTGTTGTTGTTCCGGTCCCCAGGGGCTTTCTGAGGGCTCAAGTGTACTCAGTGCAAAGTTAACCAAGTGAAACAGCATTAAAGATTTACCAAAACCGTGTATTGTTCTTCTACACAAAATAATCAATGAAAGAAAG
>WYDF02024536.1:0-13053 GCA_009867245.2 Adranes taylori | reverse complement strand
GTCCATTATCGAACTCTTGCTATTCTTCCAGAGTTCCTATTCTTCCAGAGTTCGATAATGGACCCACGTCCGAAACTCGAGTCATAAAGTAAGTGATATATAATAGTGCTTACGCCGTTTTTTGTAGCACTAAAATTCGGTAAAGATAAACGATTAACTACAAAATATTAGCAGCTGTTTGAAAGCAGCTGTTGCCATTATTCTACTATTTCGATCCTCAATCCCAAGCGATGATGCAACGATAATTTTTTCTGCGCTACCTATTTTTTTCACCAAATCGTTCGTGATTTCGAGTTTCTATACTTTCCGCTTTTAAATATTAATTGGCACAGTGCTAAGAGATGGTGAAGCCATCACTGTCCAATGATAATCTATTGTAAACTAGGATATATGTAACCTATGCTAATGACTCATTTATCAACACACAACATTACGAGAAGTAGTGTAGGTCAGCATCATTTTATATGGCTGACAAGGCTTGTAGAGAAAAAAAGTGTCATACAAGGCCATATGAATATGACAAAGGATATGTAGTTTTTTCAAATATTTAATAAAACCTCAATTTTTGTTATATAGCAATGAGTTTTTTTCCGGGATCTTATCTAAATTATTTAATGACATTATCATGGCCCAAACGAAAATGATGTTAAAATTAGCGTGACTATGAACGTGTTAAACACAGATCGTCGTAAACTAATTGCTTTGATCTAAATGTTTCTGTAGCACCTTTAGCAAGCTTTACGTTAAATTTACTAACTGCTTTTTTGCCCATACAGAAAATTTCAACATAACAAAAGTAGCACATTCGAAAAAATTATATAACTATATAATTGTAACAGATTATAAGTTCATATGAACTTTCATGACAGGTTTTAATAATTTAACGATTGTAATGGTCGATTGGAACTTTTGTTTCGATAATTTAATTAGATAGAGATTCACAACAGATGCTAATCCAACTAAATATTTATGTAAAAGGAAAAACAAATAAAATAATAAAAATTGAAGAGTAATATACTATAATTCCATATATTAAATTATATCAAATTATAAATCTAAAACAAAGGTCTTAGTTCCGCGTTTATACCAAACTCGTGCGTTCCGAAGAAGAAAAAAATAATTATGTCATAAAAGATATTTATCACTAACTAACGGTTATGACTACAAACACTCATATAAAGTGCATAGGATTTAATAACCAGGCACCGTAAAGACAGGAATTTGCTATATAAATTAAAAAAACAATCAAATTTCTTATTAAAAATAAATTATTACCTGCGATCGAAGATAAATCCAGCCGCTATTAGGAAATATACCGAATATATCTGTCGGATCTATACGAACTTTCTTACTATGAGCATTAATTGATGAATTGCCAAAGGAGTCTGATTTCAAGCGATATGTGAGTCGAGCATTATTTCCAGTATCCAAATCAACAGCAGTTACTTGTACGATCTAAAAATTCACATAAAAGTATATAAACAACTATCAATCTTACTTCAAATTGAAGAAATAAATTTTGATTCAACTATATTTCGATGTAAAATATTTAATGACTAAATTTTAAATAATAAACATCACTTAAAATAAATAAATTATTACATATGAGGTTTAAAAATGCACATAATTACTTATAACTGCCCATTTTACACTCTTTAATGCTAACCGGGCCAAATATCCACACATCCTTAAGTACTAATATTTTCAAATTTGTGTATTACTTCCGTATTTAGAGGGATATCTTTTATATTTCTGGATTTGGAACCCTAATGCTGCCAGCTGACGTTTCTATCGTAAAGTTTGACATTTTTTATGGTACTACTCAGAACGCTATTTGTGTTGTTTACAATAACTTGAAATATTCATCTCGGCCAAAAATGGAATTCAATCGTGAACATTTTGCGATTATTTTTTACAATTTTGGCGATGAAGCACCATCAAGCGCCAATGTTTACGAATTCGATGGTTTACCGAATTCAATCGTGGCCGTAGTACGGTCAATGTCAAATTTCGCGAAGGGCGTCTAAAATCGGTTGTTGGCTCGGCAATCATTGATGGTGTGCGTGAACGGATATCTCAAGGTCATCATGTGATTTATCCTGAGATTGAGGAGTCCTTGGGCATTAGTGGGTCCAGCATGCGTTAGATCTACAAAAAGAATTGTTCGCGTTGGATTCCACATAATCTGGTAATCGCTCAAAAAGAGACTCGTGTCAATTGGTCGAAAGAAATGCTCACGAAATACATCTATAACATCGTGACAGGTGACAAATCGTAGATCTACGCGTATGGGCCCGAAAATAAACAGCAATCGACTGTGCGGGTTTTTCAGTGCGAGTTGGACATGTCGCAACCGCGATCATTTGTACAACATAGAGCGGTCAATTCTGAATGGTAATCAAGCATTTGTTTGCGAGAAGTCTTCGGAGAAGAAAGGAAACCCAACCGCCAAAAACGAAACATTCAACGTGAGTTCGTCATTATGGTCTCAGACAAAACATTCCTTTCATGGTCAGTTCGAGTTTTGGGAACAGGAAATCGTCATACAGAGATCAATCAGGCGAATACGAGGGATGTTAAAGCACACATACTTGTTTTTTCGCCAAAAATTCATGAACAACGGCGGTCCAGTGAGAAGTGCATTATCGTGCAACAAAAACCAACTTCCTGACGCTCGATATTCAGGCCTCACTCGCACGATTCTCTTCAACAAGCGCTCCATAACATACAAATAATATTCACCATTGACATTTTGACCCTGTGGCATGAATTCCCACAGGCTTACAATTCCTGTAGACTTACAATTCCTTTAGAGTTGTAAAAACAAATCGACATTGTTTTCTCTCATTACTTCTGGAAACGCAATTTTTTTGATTTCGGCGAGCCTGGGGACTTTCAAGTAGCACTTTGTTTGAGAATCAGACTTGAAGGACCAAGTCTCGTCACCAATTATAATCGGTTCCAGAACTGTTCAGTGCTGTCTGGTTGTTATAATAAGGTCCTTGCAGTGTCAAATGCAAGTAATTAGCTTTTCGAGGCTATCTATCTTCCCTACTACTCTTTCCATTTTTTCTCGTAGCCTCGACCATATCCGGCAGTATAGTAAAGTGTACTCAGAGTCTTTTTTTCCGTTTCCACATATATCGCGCTGTGGGCTCTCTTTCTTTCGGATGCCATGCAAGTACTTTGTGTAGCATACGTATCCAGTTAGCATGTAATAATTTAATTCACCATACGGACGTTCAATAGATGTCTTTATGGTCGGTATTATTTTGGGTCCAACGGTTTTTTGAGGATGTATCCCACCTCCGTTGCTACTCGGACATCGCTTTTGCGCCTAATTCTTTTTTGTTGTGGCGTTCATCCCACTCTCTCTCTCTCTCTATTTTTCGTATTCCTCGCAGCTTTCTAGGGCTGCTAGGTCCATCGGCGGCATGCCTGCAATTGTTTGCAGTGCTATTGTTGACACCGTCTGGTATGCTGATGTTATAGCCAGCATTCCAATTCTTTGCGCTCTTTCAAACAACGTTGTGACATTTTTACTTTTGGTTGCTTCTTTTGCCCATATGGGAGCTCCATACATCAGAATCAACCTTAGTACGGCATACAATAGTTTCCGTTTCGGTTCTTTTGGGCCTACTATCCTTGCCATGAGCCGCTACTATAACTGTCCTGTCCGTAACTTCCTTTGTATGTTGTGAGTAACTCAATCTACTGTCGACCGTGACGCCAAGGTATTTAGTATTACTGACACAATTCAGTTGTTGTTGTCCTGCCATAATTGGTATATGGTTTGTAGAACGTATTCCTATCAGTGGAATTACCTTGCGCTTTTGTATAGCCAATTCTAGCCTGTTATGTTGCAGCCATCGATTGATTTTTCTTAGCGCAGCCTTTGAGTTTATATTAATTTCTTCGGTTGTCTTGTCGATAATTGTCAATGTAGTGTCATCCGCGTACCACACTACTCTGACTCCCAACGAAATATTTAGTTCTAGTAGTCCATTGTCTAAAATTCTAAAGTATTGGACCTAGCACCAAACCCTGTTGTACTTCACAAGTTATTGGCATCTCAACTGCGCTTATATATCCTGGTATTATCTTTTATAGGTATCTCGGAAAGTTCATTACTTCCAGTGCCTGCAGGATTTTCTCCCAAGAGGCGCTATTGAAGGCATTTTTGATGACGAGTTTGATTAGAATACACATATTTATAGTACGCCTCGTTCCAGTCGTTGCTTTTCTGGGTAGCTTGTGAGCATCAATCGTACTCTTGCCCTTACGGAAACCAAATTGGCGTTCGACGAGCAATTTTTGCTCTTTGATATGTGTCTCGAGTTTTATCAGTATCGCGCGTACAGACCCCCACTGTACTGAGGAGCCATGGAGGTCTGTATGTTGTCGGGTCAGCTCCATTTCCAGTGTTTTTCTTGATTAGTACAAGCTTCTCCTGCTTCCAGCTTGGTGGTCATTTTGCTGCCAGCGTAATTTCATTTAATGCTTTAATCAATATTTCCAGTCTTTATACTGCTAATAATTTGGTTGTTATGTCAGAAATTGATTAGGGTTAAACCATAACTGGTGATTACTAAAAACGTCCTGGTTTGGCTCGCAGAAAGGTTCTCTTCCATCATGACAATGCATTCGTTCGAAAAGCGGCCGTCGTGCAGGCAAAAATGAACCACTTGGGCTACGAATTGATCGACCACCCACCGTATTCACCAGATATAGCCCCTTGCAACTTTTCTTGTTCCTAAGCTAAAAAATGGCTCGGTGGACGCCTATTTGCAACAAACAATGAAGTAATGACAGCTATTTTGAAAGCTTCCCACTATTTAGAACAGCTCGAGCAAAACTACTTTTCGGAAGGGATGAAGAAGGGAAAAGTCGTATTGAAAAGTTTACTGCCCTATAAGGGGCCTATGTTGATTGAAAAATAACTGATACAAAAACAAAAATCGTGCGTTTCCTTACTTAGACTAGAATTCCGTCAAACTACCCTCATAAAAGCGTAAATGCTATCAGCTGCAACTCGCAAAATCCTTTGTTGCATCAGGAGTTTGGTCGCAAGTAACAGTCGATTGTTTTATTTCAGTTGATTTCAGCAGATGGAAACTACATACGATACTTGTGAGAAATTTCTTTTTGATAATAATTTCATGTTGTGCTGCAAATGATTGGTTACTTATAATTGATTAACTGATGAGTAACTAATAACAATTTGAAATTTGTTATTGAAATTTGTAGTTTTAGTGTCATTCCTATGTTGGAATGATAACTTATACCTATTTCGAAAACTTCCAGCATTGGATAGCATTCAGTTGAAAAAAGGAAACAATAGTCAGGTCACGCTCAAATATCCTTCTGATATCTGCCGTAAAGATATTTTAAAACTTCTTGAACAGTCATCAAAATCTGGAATCTGCTTTGTGAACCATCTCCATTTTCTGATACACGTTACAGAATTCTCGATTCTTAAACCATGAAATCGAGTCCAGTACGATTTTACTGCAGGCAAAAACAAATGAGCTTCTGCATTAAGGTTGGTTTAATTTTTGTCACTTTTAATTTCCAGATATATTGCAGGTTATGATCATTTTTGTTTGTTCTTGCGCCAACTGATCGCTTCATGTCAGTTCATTGTTGCAGAGAACTATTTTTTCTTCCGTTGACAATCGAATGCACACTACCTCCATAAAAGTAATCCGCATCAAGATAAGAAATATCACTATATTTTGTGTCAAAAGTTATTTTCTTGCAGTCGTTTGATGCATCTGGCTACTTGCGTGTCAGGATTTTAACACTTCAAGAACTATATCAAAATCGAATCGGGAACAAGAGTTCTGTTCTATACAAAAGATGTGTGGTAGACTTTACAATGTGCCTTCTGATAACACATCTCGTTATTGAAGTCAGCAACGAGTTTTGTCCAAATTTTTAAATAAATTATACGAGCAAATTACTAATGGTTTTAGGAAATAATAAATAATTGTTCCATGTTTATTAAAATGCACATATTTCTACACAATATTTTTATATGTATACATGGTTGATATCGTGGATTATTTCCATATTAAAATAAAACGACAAATATATCGTCTAATCAACTGAATTAAGAAATTTGCTGCCAGTGTATACTTTCAACTACACGTAGCCATCTTTAGAGGAATTGCTGCTGTTTAATTTACTGTGAAAAACTGAAAAAATATTGAAATGATGAAAAAATAAATCAATTATAAATTACTTACATGTCATCTGGTTCAACTAAATTTGAGGTTAAGCATGTGTTTAAAGTTTAACCTAAAATGGTTCTTTACTGGTTCTTTAGTATGCAACTTTAAACACATGTTTAACCTCAAATTTAGTTGAATCGGAGTTCTGTCAAACGACATGTAAGTAATTTATAATAGTTTTCTTTTTTCGTCTTTTAAAAATGTTTTTCATTGTAAATTAGACAGCAACTTTTTTTGCAGCAATTCCTCGGAAGAGGCTGTTGTATAGTTGAAAGTATATCAAGAATCAAATTTCTTAATACAATGGATTAGACGAATATACTTTTAAAAATGATTCTTGTAACTGACCTGTGAATTTATTGGCAATGTTTCCAGTATTTTTACTTCATATTCAGATTGCTCGAACACTGGTGCATTGTCATTTACATCTTGCACTTCAACTAAAACTGTCAAATTGGCAGAAAAAACTGGAGTACCAGTGTCTGATGCGGTAATAACTAACGTATGACGTTGAGCAGATTCATAATCCAAATGACGTGTGATCGTTAATAATCCTATGAAAAATAAGAAACACAAGTGTATTCTGAAATGGTCCAAAATGTAACAAGGTTTTAAATCAATTATACAAATGAAACATCGGTTTGAAGGTATTATATACAATTAAATTATTTCATACCTAGTTTAGAATCGATATCAAATAATCCACCGTTGGAAGCTTTATTTGCAATCTTATACTGCACAACACCATTAAGTCCGGAATCATTATCATTGGCATGAGCTACATATAGTGGACTACCTATGTCCACGTTTTCAGGTATAGAGATGCGAACAGTGGACGATTCAAATTCAGGAGGATTGTCGTTCACATCTTCAATTTCAATATTAACCTGTGAATTTAAAATATGGAGCGAGTTAAGAGATTGCGTTAATAATACGCAACAGATAGTCATGATTATGAAATAGATGTCCAAGATATTTAAAATGTTCCATTTTAATAGTAGAAAGCTTGCATATTCTTAGACGATTTTGCCAGCCCATTTTTCATATATTGTAAGCCTAAAGTTTTACCATAAGTTACATAAAGCAAAGATTTACTTAGTTTTGACCATGAACCCTTTTAATTCATTTACAGTACCCTCTCGTTTTGAAGAATCTGTAAAATTTTGGGTTGTTCTTCAAATCTAAAAGTTCTTCAAACTTCAGTTTGAAGAAATGTATGGAAATTTGATACGATAAAATTTGCATATTAGGTCAGTGTGTGATCGAAAATGATTTTAGTATGTTTTCGTCCTTTAACAAAGGATGTAACAAAGTGATTTTTTATTATGTAATTACATAATTTGATTAATTTTTTATTAATTGTCAGTAAACCAAAACATTAAAAAATCAATTCACATTTTTATTTTTTGAAAAAAGGAATGAGTCATTGTGGTTTGTTTTTTTCCACTTTCCAACTTTTTTCTAATTGCTTTGTCACGCAATTTCTACAAACCACGAATTTCATCCATAGACCAATTGTTTTATTGTGCATATAAGATGGTTGAATTGAAACATTTAATAGCTTCGTTATGCGTAACACGATCCTCCGATTGTTATTCTTCACTTGAATTGAGTTCGTCAGAATCTTCTTTATTATTAACTTCTGTGACTTCATCTACATTCCAGTCATCAATCTCCTCAGCTGTTACATTAGATCCACCAATTTCTTTTAAAAGAGTTTGGATATCATGTACTTCTTGTTTCACTTCATTAACCACATCTGAAGCAGATTCTACTAGTTTTAGTGCTGATAGTGGAATATCATTTTCATCTTCACATTCAATATCTTTTGGTTCAACTTGACTATTAGATGGTTCATTGATATCAATATCAACAAACTTTAATATTGGCTTCCAACAGTTTTTAATTAAATCAGACAAAATTTTCTCCCAAGCACTTGAGAAATCAAATATAACATCATTTAACTTAGTCTTTTTTAAAGCATCAATTACACTTTCACTTTCACAATCAACAATTTTTGAAAGCAGAAATTTCCTTCAAGTCACACCCAAGAGAGCCGGCAAACTACGAGAAGTGCCATTGGCCAGCCGACCACCAGAAACAACTTTTCCTCAGCTAATTTCATACAAAAGAAGCCAGTCAGGCCAACGTTCCTTGGACGCATTTTGGGACTTGCTCTGATCGTCTCCGAGTGAGGACCTTCGCACGTTTCGATCAGCAATAATTCACCTTTAAGTGTCAAATCTATTCTTGAACAACGAACGAAAAATCGCAGTCTTGAATCCTGGTTGTTCAAAGTAAGCGCCAGCGATAAATCGCTTATTTTATTTAAATTTAAATTAAATTCATTATAGTAAATTTTCATAACATCAGGTCAGGTATACACATATTACATAATTAATTTTCTGCTGAATCTTTCATTCTCTGGTCACTCACTTCTTATTTCATTCACGGATCAATATTTCATAGCTCTTCATTGACACATCATTGTCAATGAGAAATCGAGGAGGACAACGTCAGAGGAAGTGGGAGATCAATCGCTCAACGCACTGAGGCAACGAGGATGGTAGAAATAGCACTCCAGACACACGTGAAAAACATCACCGAGGATTATTCCACTATTATTTCAACAATATTCAAAACACAATTTTTTTAAATATAATCAGACGAGTTTTAACCATAGTATCGAACAAAATTTATTTATTTAAATAAATTTATTTAAACTGTTATCTTTAAACACGTTAAGTAAATTGAAGATTTCATTCAGGTTAATAAACATAAAGGTTTCTTAATCTTAGATATGAGAACGCTGCGTCCGTTGCACTAGGACTAATTCCATTAAATGAATATTGTACTGTTATATGTATTGCGTAATTTCAATCGTCTAACCTAAATTTCCATTAAGAATGGCACTATCTTTCGAAAAGAAGCTAGAAGTTTTTTTACTACACAAAACTTGTGATCAACTGCTTCCCAAATTTCGTTCTAATCGCTTCAGCAATTTAATAGTAATCGGGACATATATACACATTCAGGCACACGCAGCCAATTTAAAAAAAGCGCTTTTTTTGATTTGGGACTTTGCAGCTCCGAATCGTGTTTTCCAATCGAAATATAAATTTTTATGATTCCTATAACTTAACGAGTAATTTAACTTAACGAGAAAGATTATAACAGTAATTTATCTTTTACTTTTATTGCACATTTAGTACTTTAAAATAGTAAATTAAAATTTATGAGCCGCATTTTAAAACTAATATAAGTACTACTCCTGATTGTCGTCTTGAAGCGAACACAATTTTACACAAATTTTTCTTGCTCGCCTATATGTTTACGAAAATGAAAAATGGGATATTGTAACATTTTGTCTTGTTATAATACCCCAAACTCCTGGCCTCCCTGTTAAATACCCATGATCTAAAATGGTCTCGAATGACATGACTTTTGTCCAACAAAATAATTATAAAGAAGATGTCAAATTTGCTAGAACAATAGCAAACAGAGAAAGGATTCTGTGTATTATTGTCGTCAATGCCCGAGCGGTCCGGGACTTTGGCTTACTCCATGTTTTAAGAGTAAGGCAATGATATACACAATGGCAAGCAAGGATATACACAATTAATTTCACTTTTTAGAGATTATTTTATTATTCTGTATTAATTTTGTTTATTTTCGTTTGTGTTTCGCTTTTTCCGTTTTTCTTAACATTTAGTTATATGTATTGTTTGTAACGAAATTACCAACACTGAAGTTGAAAAATGTATAAACCTTTATTTAAATGAACCACTTACTCCTAAATTGAAAAGGACCCGCGTGGCGCGGTCATGGGCATACATATAGATTAAACATAGGCGGGTACCTTTTTTTTTTTTGAAAAAAAATAGGAGCCTAAAATGAAACATAAAATACAACAACCATTTATATGTAATTAACTAATATTATCATTCTCTAACCTGTGTGTGACCATATATCGGCGGATCGCCGCTATTTGCTTGGATATTCAATAAAATGGATGATCTTGCTTCATGATCTAGTACTTTTGCAGTACGAATGGCGCCGGTGACTGAATCAATTCGAAAATAACCATCTGGATCACCAGAGTAGATGGAATATCTAATATGCCGGCGAAAATCTGAAACAAAACAAAATTACTAGCTATCTGTTGTAAGAAAAATATCTACAAGTTTCCCCCCGTTGTAATATAACGCCTCTCATTTTAGAGCAGTGATTCTTAATCGGGGGTTGGGCGAAAGATATTTGTGGGGTCGCACGAATTAGTATTTTTTGGATTTTGAAATTAATGTAAGAATTAAAATAATTTTTATAATTATAAATCTAGGTTTACAATTTCTGTACCAAATATAATTTATTTCTCCAAACTATATTCAGAAGTATATTTTAAAAATGTATTTCAGAAACATGTTTTCTATTTCTGTTTACTTCTAAGAATTATTTTATTAACAAGAAAACAATGCAACCGTATATTGTATGGCCACAAAACAACAGCCAATCAGACACCTCAATTTGAGAGTGGCGCAACAGACCGGTCATGGTTTAGTCATCTTGATGTGCAAGGGATCTGTGTATACACGTAGAAATTCAAAGTTGTTATTGCATATTAATTTGATTCGAATTGATAAATTTGCTAGCTATCAATTGAAAAACTTAACTCAAAGTAAAGGAAGAAAATATGAAATAAATTATATAAAATATGGATTCGTCTGTGTTTATGCAGTAAACAGGTAATGTCTGGAGCCTGCAGGTTCTTCAAAACTGTAGACTCTCAGGCATTGCACCATCATATAATTATTTATTAAAAATCCTATTTCATTTGTCTTTCATGTAATATTTCAACTGTATAACCATTATATAAGTATCCGATCAATGAGAACGGAAGAATAAAAGCAATATTGGAGTAATGGATCCTAATGAAAAAAACAAGATGATCGCAGGGCACAGGAAGGTGAAAAGCCGCAAATGCATAGTTATCTGCAATTACAAAAGTGGAACCTGAGAGCGATGTACCACGAGTACAGAAAAGCTGCAAAAGAGGCAAAAGAAGCAGATTAGTTGGGAAGTGACCAACGAAATGAAAACCGAAATTCGTCGAATGGAAGAAGAAATAGAAGAAAAAGTTGAGGAAATGCTCATTGCGTTGGATCAGAAATTAAAGGTGACACCTTTATTGGTGACACCGAAAACCAGCACCATACCCGACAGGTCGCAAGATACGCCTATTTTTCAAAGAAAAGGAACACGGCAGCCCCAAGGGGACACCATACCATACAGGGCGAAAAGTGCGCCTATTGGCAAAAAAAAAGAAGAAATGCGGCAATCCCACGGCGGTACCGTACCTAGTAGATCGAACATTACGCTTGGTTTCAAAAGAAAAAGAATGCAACATGGAGAATATCGTGTCCGGGACCTCCAACCAAGAAGAAGTCGAAAAAATAACATAATAGAGGTCGGATCCGGGGCCAGCAATATAGAGGCAGCGACAGAATCAACAGAACAAGTTTTGGCAGTTATTGGCCAATCTATTACGCCGACAGCACCACACTTGCAGTTTGGGTTTTGGTAGGCGGCCCCTAGACCAAATCATCGACACCCATGAGAGAGCAGATACGGGGAAGAACGCTACGGAAAGGAGATGGTTGGAATTAGTACAGGGAGTATCTTCAGAAGCTAAATCGAAAGAGAAGACCAGTGCCGATCACAGAAGTAAAACCATTGGCGAAGGTCAAGAAGAAAGACAACGCCGAATCCAGCAGAAGGGTCAAGAAGGGGAGGGACCTACCTGGCAAATACTATGAAGCCACGACGTCAAATTCTACGAAGCCACAACCTAACAGAGGGCAATCACATTGTACCGTTACCGCCGTCGTAGACTGGATAAACTCGGCAATATGTTTATGCAGTAAACAGATAATGTCTGGAGGCTGTAGGTTCTTCAAACAGGTAAACTCTCAGGTCATAATTATTTATTAAAAATAATTATGTAATATATGTATCTTTCATGTAATATTTCAACTGTATAAGCATTATTTAAGTATCCCATTAAAGAGGATCTATTATCTAATGAACTAACTATTATCTACTAATAGGAGACATCTAGAGGTGCGATCCACGGATCGTTTACTCCTGGATGGCTCCAGTAGAAATGTTATGTTGTAATATTTGGTTATGCTAACAGACATATCTCGAGAATGTAGCTACGGCTTCCATACTCCAAGATATCCCTAAGCAATATGTATTTATATTTAGCATTCTAGCAAGTAGTTATCTGGAAGATGAACACTACGATGGTTATGTTCACTGATTATTTCCCAAAAGCTTGCTAGGTATCATCAATAAGAAGTGTTGACATACACGGGATATCTGGAGGACGGGAACCACGTAAGGCGTTTTCTATTCTCCCAGATATTCCCAAACACAATACAACTTTGATGTACCATGTCATCCGAAGACATCTGATGAAATTATTATTTGAATGTATTGTACATATTTTTTATATTATTTATTATCAACTATATCATAGCATTTCTTTGCATCCAGTCATCCCCTAATAAAGAAATCCGCTTAAGAATAAATTTCTGGAAAAACATATATCATCCAGAAACAACTAAAACACGGCAAGCAAATAATTATTATTGATTACTCATTTAATTTACGTAAGAAAAGAATAGCAAAACAATGCAAGAAATAGTGCCGACTGCAAACGCTGTATTCCTTTCTTGACCGAGTCAGTTAAAAGTCCAAACTAACATATTATTGTAAACGAAAATATACTGATTATTTTTATTCAAGCAAAAACGTAATT
>WYDF02024535.1:0-26450 GCA_009867245.2 Adranes taylori | reverse complement strand
TTAGCAAGGCAAACTGAAAATTATACAGTTCGTCCATAAAGTAACGCATAAATGAATTATTAGCTAAATAAACATTAAATGCTTTCCGTAGTCGATAAAGGACATAGTAGACGTTACACAGGACATACAAAAATTAAGAAAGCTTTTGGAAAATGATAAAAAACTATTTGAAGAAGAAAAGTTCCAAACGCACCACTAAAACCAGATAATGGCTTGGTATACGAAGATGACAAGAAAGCAGAAACGATGGCAGTGCAGATGATAAAACTGAAGAAGCACTAGACAATATAATAACGAAAACAATCAAAACAGTAGAAAAAACCCAATCAAACAACATGATCTGGTTCAATCCGGAGATTGTTCCAAACACAATTAAAATTATAAGCTCAAAATAGACACCGGAAATAGATCAACTTCCGCCATTAAATTATTTCCGCAAATTCATCTTCTTTAAAAAATGCTCGAACCCAGTCTAACCTATGACCAGGAATTATGGTACAACGCTCGAGAAGGAACAAGAAACGTAATACTCAAATCCCAAAACAAGCTCATGCGGAAGACAGTCGACGCACCGTGATACTACCAGAACGTTGAGCTCAGAAAAGAATTGGAAGCCAACGATCTAATTGCAATTTCAAAAAAAGGAATCACGAATGTACTGTAGTAAAACGGCCTATCAAGCCATCCCCATATGGCGACTTGGTACAAAAGAAGCAACCAAACAATAGCCCAAGTCTAGAACAACAAGAAGTAAAAAAAATATTGGAAATCATTTGTTAATATTATATTGGACGATTTGATTCAACGCTTTTAGCAGTTTTGAAAATATACAATTCCTTGGATGCATAGATGCACCAATCTTTTGAGCCGATGTATTTATTTAATGTACCTAAGCACCAAATCAATTCTATAAACTGAATACGTGTCTGTACACGTGTTGGAAAAGCTCTATATAATACTTCTCTCTAAAATACTTTCCTATGATTTCTCGTTTTATTGACACGTGATTTTTATCATACTGTGGATGAAATAACATAAACTTTATTATAGATATAATAATGCATTCCTATTATACACGATGTTTTAGTTATCAATACCTCTCAGCAAAACTATAATTACGAACTGACTTTTAACGCAATATTTGTTACAGATTATTAATCTTATTAACCGCGGATTCTACCTCACCTTCCAAGCTTATAGACCTCATCTCAACTCATTCTAAAACATAATGATCGCGTCACATGTGGGGTCTATCATAAATAGTTTGGCCGTTTGGAAGCTGTCATTTGAAAATTCAATATAGCGGCTGAATATGAACTAGTGATGCTATAATATACTTGTTGGCTAGATGAAAGTAGCGTTTATGTTGTCGTACTGAATGACTCAAGCACTTGGCAAATACTTGGAGTACATTATGTCTAGAATCAAACACTCGCGTGATTTCTAAATTAAAGTATCAATTTATTACATAAAAGTTTAGTCTTACATATGATACCAATTGTTATGCAACTATAAACCAAATAATAATTGGTGAATCTATTAACATACTGAAACATTGGAACTTTTGAACAATTAGGTAATTTATTTCGCTGATGCACTTAGCTTGAACTACTTTTTAATGAAAATTAAATAATTATATAATGCAACGTAAGATCATGCTGTCATATCTTTGTTTTGATCTACATTTACAAATTGCAATTGATATGCATGTATTATAATTACATCACATGCAATAAACCATTTGTTTTACAGTACGCGACATTAAGAATTGGCCTTGGCCGTAGAAATCCCTGACAGTCAGATCCGTAAAAGAATAATTATGACTTAAATCAAATTAAAATTAATTCTAATAAAAACCATCAATAAAAGTAGTGTCAATTTTAGTAACGTAATAATAATAACAATAAAATAATTAGGCATGAGGCCGTGCACTATTTAGGATTCAGTATTTTGATAATAAATTAGATAATTCTTTTAAACAAGACTTTTACGAATAAAGTATTGTAACAAAGTGATGTTACTATAAATATAATACTATCTATATCCCGTGAGTAAATAAAATAAATAGATCTACGTATCTCAAGTTGGCAAGCTTCTAGTCAAAAAGACTGTCTGTCTGTATTAATGCGTAAAAATTAATACGCGTCATAACTAAGTAAACAAGATACAGAGGTTTTGTTGTAACATATTTTAAATAAAATGATGATTTCTTAGACATTTAAGAAATAATGTATAGGAATATCATATTTAGAATAGGTCCGAATCTACTTAGTAGGTGTAGCTTAAAAAGAATTTAGAGTAATTAAATAAAGATACCTTCCTAAGGAAGAACACAAAATATTACGTGAAAATTATTGTATGCTAAATAAATTGCGTAGTGCTTATAAAAGACAGAAATATATGGCCAATTAAGTAAGACAGAGAGAAGCGTACGCTCTCTGCGTCACCTGTTAATAATAGTTATATAGCGTCATGTATGTTAGTTCCGTGTGCTTGTGCGAGCATGAGAATTATATATGGCTCCGCATGGTTTTGAAAGAGGTAGAATATATTCCCATATAATCAGATTTACATCTGACTGTTTAGGAGTAGGATATATTAATACGTATTGTGGCCGGGTCCACTGTTCCACACAAGTTGTGTGTGCTGTGTGTGCATGATCTGCTATAAAAGAGCGAATTTCTAGAGAGTTTGGGAAGAGTATCCTGCCCTCCCGAGTCCGACAACCGCAGCCAACAGCCGAGCCATGGTCACCATTTTATATATTTTGTAAGAGCAATTTAGAAAAATAATTTAGAAAAGTAATTCTGAAAAATAATTTTGGAAAAATAATAATTTTGAAAATTATTTTGAAAATAATTCTTATACCGTTTATTGCCTTACAATATACCGTTCATTATTATTAATTGTATGTATTTTGAATGATTTGTATTTCCGTTTAATATTCCTTTAACCTATCTCCTATTTACTAAGCGGACTTATGTAAGCAAGAGTCGGTATTAGCTGCTCAGGTGTCAGTGATGTCTATGTGAACAAGGACTCTATTGAGAATGATAGTATTACCGTCGTTGTGAATAAACCCGCTAGAGTGCGACTACCGCTAGCCTAAGTAAACAAAGGCTGGATTTAGTTGCTCCCGTTTCAACTATATCTATGTAAACAAGAATATTGTTGTAATTAATAACATTTCCTTTTCTGGCCTATGTAAACAAGGGCTAATTTTGAGTGTTGGGGTAGTGATGGTGTCTATGTAACCAAGGACGCTATTACAACCTATAGTAAGTACATTTTCCGTTACCTGCAAGAAGGTGTCAAACCTAATCTATGTAAACAAGGATTAGTTGTTGATGCTCTGACGATAGTGACAACTATGTAAACAAGGGTGATACTATAGTTGATAGTAACTTTCCTTTCTGTTATCTACACTAACGTGTGAAACGCTAATCTATGTAAACAAGGATGAGTTGTTGATACGCTGGTAACAGCAGCACCTATGTAAACAAGGGTGGTACTGTGGCTAGTAGTGATCCATTAGCTAGAGTATACCCAACTCTGGCTTCTATATGAGGTTAGTTTTGGTGACTCGTGTGGCCTATGTAAACAAGGGTCTTATTGTGACTCGTAGCAACCTCCGAGTTTACCTATCCTGTCAGATTTCCATATCAAGCATTGAGATTTATTCACCCTTCCGTAATTTCATTTGTATATACCTTACTAACTGTGGGTAGAAGATACCGAATGTTCCTACCCTACCTGTTACCTGCTATATTGAGGTATGATTTATAACCCGCTTTGAGTAGTAAATACCGATTGTTCCTACCTGTTACTCATTACTGTGTACATGTTGCTACATGATTTATAACCCGCTGTGAATGGTAGATGAATATTTCTACCCTACCCGTGATCCATACGGTATATTGAGAGATAGCCGTCATTCCGTGATAGTATATGTAGCTTCACCCTCACTGTTTGTGTGTGTATGATTTATTGACTGCTTGCATCCCGTAGTTACATGCTTCTCGCCTTTTTGCCGTTTCGTTATTTTGTCACCGCATTTTTGTAGTACTAGACAAGCACCAATGGATTCATTTGCACCGCTCTTTCATTATTAATATTGCGTTTGCACCAGTGTAACAAAACCAATTGGTTTTATTGTTTAATTTATTGTGTATTAGGATAACCGCCATAACGGCTGAAATGATTTAAGGTTTTCTTCGTTTATAATTAGAAGAACAATACATGGTTTTGTTAAATCTTTAATGCTGTTTCACTTATTAGAGGATAAGTTTATTACCTCCCCGCAAGAACAAGAACAACTGGTTTACTTACCTACCGAGTTTACCTAAGCGACTGAGGACCGAAGGAACATCACCATCAGTTCCAGAGTGTGGTCTCACTTTAAACTGACCTGGCGCCCAAGCAACCTGTTTCCGAAGAACATTTTGACTCTGTAACTATTGTTGAGATATCTGTTTGCGCCATTACATTGACACGCCACCAATAGGGTGGGGGTGTGTTACAATAGATTAAAATGATTTAGTAAATAGTTTGTTGATCGAGGTAAATTAAAATAAATCTAAATGAATAAATCAGATCACTGTGCGTGCAAATAAACATAAGTATAACATAAGTTTGTGACGAAACAACAACAGAAACTGTAAGTAAATTTTATTAATAATTATTAGGTAAAGACCAAATACCTGGACGACCATTAAATACGCTATAATGTACGGTCCTAAGTACGCCACTGCATCAAACGATTTATTAATTTATATATAATAAAAAATTATATAGTTTTCGGAACAGCACTACTTGAAATTATTTTTAAATAAGAAAGTGCAGAAATTATTTCAATTTATATGTTTATGGAACCATGTTTTATACTAATTTAATCACATTCCAATCCTATTAAAGTTTACAGTAACATTAAAATTCCTTTTCAAAACAAAAAAGAATAATAATTATATTCACTATTGCTTTAATTATAATAATAAAAACCAAGAAACAGGCATATATATTCAAGTGGTACAATAGGTATAGAGCTTAGCTAAGAAGAAGACAATAGACCTAGGTGTGACAACAATTTCTTTAAATTTCGAAACTGTGTAGGTATGAATATCTCTTATATAAATCAGTTTATTAATTCAACGATCCCAAAAGTATAATTTAAAATAAGTACCACATATTTATTCTCACATATTGTTTGATTCTGTATACGAGATTTGATCAGGAAATTATCATTTTAACAATCGGCGAACTACAGTAAATTGATACTTTTTTCACAGTACAATTAGGCTGCTGTTTTACATTCGAATCATAACCTAATTATTGCGGAATATCTAACAAGTGTTGCGTAATACATTACATAACCTCAAATTATCAACTGATATTTTTATATATTTTGATAATCCTTCTAATTCACATTAAAATAATACTAAACATGGGGCGTCCAGCTATATTGGTTTCGAAGATTGTTTACTATATTAACCGTACAAAAACTTACAAATATTTTACATTTTATGAGATCTATGAGATTGCTTTGTGCAACTTAATAAACGTTGTTGTTAGTGGGGTATTCAAATTATAAATTAAGGGATGCACTTATCACACATCTAGTACACTTGAATATTTCTATATAATTTTAGTACTTATAATATAAATTTTGAAGAAAACAAAATTCGGTTTGAACTTGATTAACAATAAATACGCCACGGATTAGTGCCTTAAAAATGACATTTAAATGAATGTTTGAACACGGATAATGTTTACTATTTTGATATTGTCACATACAAAGGTTACTAAATACGGAGCAACATTATTCATTGTTCCGAATGCGAATTCAATACCTTGATAATACACGAAAGCGTACATGCAGTTGACAAATCATTATTTCATTGTTCCGAAGGCGAGTTCAAGAACACGCGACAGAGTCATCTAACGACAAGTGTGAATCCAGCAAAAACTTAAAATGATTTCAAAGCTGATATACACGTTCTATACTTGATTTCTGAAAGTTATATTCCACAAAATCACAGAAAATTTATGTTAGGGAGAGTGAGAGACTTGGTTGACCTTCTCCCCTAAATCTGCCACTGATTAGTGTCTTAAATATGACATTTAAATGAATGCATCAATACAGATAATAGATGATGTGCGTCAATTATGTGCGTTGATATTTTCAAACAGAAAGGTTACTAAATACGACGAAATATTATGGTTTCAGCTCACATGGTTGCAGCGGTGCGTTTTTATGGCAATCAATATAGCTAGTCACCCTACATAACTATTGTACATGGTGAAAACTAAACAGGTCAATGTTTGCTGCAAAAGATAATAAAACATTTTAGACTTCCAGCATATAAAAGCTGGAGAGACGGCTCCGCCCATGAATTTTTCTTTGGAAATCCTTAAAGCCCGCAGTTAAATGATATGTAAATTCAAAATGATATGTGTGCATACACATAATGTTTAGTAATTTATGATTCGGCTATTTAGTGCATCAAAGTTTAAAGTGGTTATTCTATTAGTGGGGTGTAGTTAGGTGAACATATTGGGGCTACGAGGGATTGGATTTAGTGGTGCTGACGATTAAACGAGAGAGGGTAAGCGACCAGATAACGGGAGCAATAACGCGACAACGATAACGCCGAAACAACGGGTACAACAACTTGAACTTATGCTCACCTAACAACACCCGAATAATAGAATAACCACTTCAAACAAACTCACACACCTCCCCTTGTATTACTGTCTGTATGTCCGAAGATGGCCCGAACGAGCTGAAACTATATAGTTACAATTAACAATTGTACTATACGTGGCAGTATAATACACTTCCAAATAATATTTCATCATCGATTACCACAGCGTATCCAATATACTGAAATAAATCAATATATTGAAATATCCGTGTATCAAATTTTGACATATCCGTCTATCAAATTTGGAAGGAAAAATAAACACATCAATTAAAACAAATGAAACTTACCGTTTCTAAAAGTTGGTCTGACTCGGTCATACCATCGTTATTGTTCTCAATTCCTTCTGAAAAAGAAAAAACACATATGTCAGTTTGACATGTTAACCCTCATTTCGTAAAAATATTTTTAAAACTCAGTTTAAAGTTTAAATATTGTGCTGCAAGTAGTACATGAAATTGGTCAATAGACAAAAATATTGACCAATTTCATGCGATTAAATACTTTTAAGGACAGTAATATTGGCTTTGCCGCTGCCTGCATCGGATAATTTCTAAGACGGCAGTCTGGCGTGCATACTGCCTTCCTTTGACTTGTGGATTCGGCTATGCATGAATTTGTCAACCCATGAATTTTACGGACCGCATATTGGCCTACGGCGCGGACGGCTCTTTTGGGAAATTTCTAACAGGAGAGTTTGGCGCCTTCTACCGCAAGACAGGATCCAACACACACATAATAGCGCAAATGCGGTTACATACTGATGATTAACTCACATTCGGAACGATAAAAATTTGTTCTGTAAGTGCATTTATCATAAATATTCTACCAGTACATTCGGAAGAATAAAAAAAAAGTATTGTTCCAAATGTGAGATCAAGATTCATGTGAGATCAATTGTCACAAAGGTAGTTTATCAACGTTTCATCCGCACATTCGGAACAATAAAATATGTATTGTTCCAAACGTGAGATAAAGATTGCACAAAAGAATTAATTCGATTTTTCACAAAAGATTGCATGCTGGTGATAAGACTTTCCCTGCTCTCAATGCGATTTCACAAGACTAGTATTTTCTGAGAGTACCAGAATGCCATCGGAGCGAGGACAAACCGTTTGACTGTTCCGTTGGCGGGTTTAAAACTGCATATAAAGACCGACTAATTAAGCATATAATTGTACATAGTGCTACATAACCATTTAAACCATTTTCAAACATAACAAACCATTTTATTTATTTATTAAATAAACCATTTTAATGGTTATTTTATAATCCATTTTACTGGAGAAAATACTTTAGTTTGAACATTCCAAACTGTGTGATAATACTGAATACATACACAAGACAAATCATTTTACTGTTCCGAATGCGAATTCAATACTTAGATAACGCGCGAAAGCATACATATAGATGACAAATCATTATTTAATTGTTCCAAATGCGAGTTCAAACTCATGCGAAAGAGTCATTTAACCACATGTGTGAATCCAGCAAGAACTTAACTTGATTTCAAAGCTAAGTACATATTCTAAACTTGATTTCTGAAAATTTATATTCCACAAAATCACAGAATTTATGTTAGAGAGAAAGGGAGAGAAATTATTTGAATCTCTTGGAGTAAGGATTTGTAAGGCCTAAAAGAGATTTTGGTGGCTACACATGAACCGGTTCCTGCTTAGCTGTTTTAACGGCAGCTAAATTTCTGCGAAATTTCTAACGCCAGACTGTCTTGAAATTTTGAAATCGCCTACGCCCATAAATTTCCCAATCCCAATATTTACTTACGGCACGGACAGCTCTGCTCTGCAAGGACAGCTCGGTCCGGAGTCACTTTTGGGAAATATCTGATAGTGCAGTTTGGCGCCAACGCACACTTTCTAACGCAAGACGGGAGCCAAAGCACACATAATGGCGCAAATACGGTTACATACTGGTAATTAACTCACATTCGGAACAATAAACAATTGTTCCATAGGTGAATGTATCGTTAATATTTCATCAGTACATTCGGAATAATAAAATAGGCATTGTTCAAAATGTGAAAGCAATTGTTCCGAAAGTTAGTTTATCAACAATCTTTCACCAGTACATTAGGAACAATAAAATATGTATTGTTCCAAATGTGAGATCAAGATTGCACAAAAGACTCATGACTAGTGTGAATTGGATTATTCACACTAGATTGCATGCTGGTGATAAGAATTTTCACTGCGATTTCAAGAGTCTGTATTACTATTTTTTGATACAATAAAAGCGCCATTGGCGAGGAGAAACCGTTTGACTGTTCAGTTTGGAGTTTAAGCAACAGACCTAAAAAATCTGTCAGCAGCCGAAACAATGAGAAAAGCAGAAAACAGAGAAGCTTGGCATGATGACATTAATAGGCGTGATGTTTTTTATTGGCCTTAGTAGTCTCAGATTCTTTTTTAAATACCAAATATCCACTACTACGTATTTCTATACGTCATATATAACTACCTAAAGTCTGAGGTATTTCCATATTCTGGTGATAAGCAGGCTTTGTTCCTAGATAAGGAACACCGCAATCAATTGCTTTACAGTAGACAGAGAATCTCTAACTATTTCTGGGCTTTGTTTTTTTTTTATTCTGAGATATTTGGCGCAGTTAAGTAGAATTATTTGAGGAATATTTTTAAAGTGATGTTTGTACCAAATCACCTCAAATGTTAATAAAAAGTTATACAATAACAAAACATGCGTTAATTCGGGTGGACAATGAATTCAAAGTAAAGTTAGTAAGTACAACAGGGCTGTATACACTCACTCTTAATCTTTAATATATATGAAGAATTGATCACATGAGATCATATTGAGAATTGATGTGCAAGTTCTGAGTGTGAAATATACAAGCTAGTCAAGAATATCGAGAGGATATGTGCGCTGAAGGATCATTAAAATTAAATTTCCAATTTCCAAAACCAATTTCCCCACATTCCCAGTAATTACAGAAATATTAAAAAAAATTCTCATATACTTGGGAATTTAAATTGGGAGAGCACGTAATGCTTTATCAACGTATTCTTCCGTGCACTTTTATAACCACAATCGGAACACTCAAACGGCTTTTCACCCTTGTGTGTACGTTTATGTACTGCGAAAACAAACTGGGTTCCACATTTATAATCAAAATCGGCACAGTAAAATGGCTCGTCGCCGGTATGTATAGGTTCGTGAACAATTGAGTTCTCTGTACACATTTATAGTCACAATCTGAACAGTGAAATGGCTTTGCACTCGCATGAATTCGTATATAGCTTATTAACGTATTCTTCAATCAGAGCTGTAAAATGGTTTCTCACTGGTATATGTACGTTTGGAAACTTACAGTTGAGAACACTGTAAAAATTTGTAGTCACAATCTAAACAATTAAATGGGTTTACAACTGTATAAGTGTGAGTAAGCAATATTAATGCACCCTTCCGTGCACTCTTCTGCACCTTTCAGTTCAAAGAAAGCAAACTGTGAAGATGAATTGGAATAGTAAAAACAACTTTGCCCAAATGTACTAACATTTGGAAAGACCATGGGATACGAAAGGAAACAAAAAGTCACAAGCACCGTGCCAAAATTACGAACTCTCAATTCAACATGTCTCAGACTAACTGAGGAATTCGAGATGATATGCTATAGAAGAATTACGAATTCCTTACACAGCTCACCGAAACAACACTTCCATATGAAGAGAGCTTGGTACTAATAATCACCAACCAACTTCTTCCCACTGTTTTGGTCACATGATTAGAAGAGATGTGAAGGGAAAACAAAATGTGCAGGAGAAATCCAAAGAATTATTGTTTAGGTAACAGGCCTAACAAAACTTCCAGCAGCGGAAGCAATGAGAAAAACAGGGAAGCTTGGCATGATGTTATTGATAGCATCACATATTAAAGCACGTCATTCGGAAACAAGCAATGATTTCGATGGTGATGAAATAATCCTAATTCAGATGAGGCTATACAATGCCTGACGTGATTATTTTGAATTCGTCTTAACTCAAGCAGTTTCAGCTTCTTCTTTAATATCAAATATCTACTACAATGTATTTTTGTACGTCATACATAACTGCCTTTGTACACAACTAAGGTATTTGGCGCAGTTAAGAGACTTTTTTATCGAATATCGTAAAAGCGATGGTTGTACCAAATCACCTCAAATATTAATAAAAAAAGTTATACAATTACAAACCACGCGTTTATTCGCGTGGACAATGAATTATCTCGTGAATTCGAAGTAAATTTATTAAGTTCGACAGGGCTGTATACACTCACTCTTGATCTTTAATATATATGAAGAATTGATCACAAGAGATCACATTAAGAATTGATGTGCAATGTACAAGCTACTCAAGAATATTGTAAGCGTATGAGCGCAGAAGCCGCATTAAAATTAAATCCAACCAAATCCCCCACATCCTTAATTAATACAGAAATATAAAGAATATCGAAACACTCAAACGGCTTTTCACCCGTGTGTGTACGTTAATGCATTGCCAAGGCGAACTTGGTTCCACATTTGTAATCACAATCGGAACAGTAAAATGCTTTTTCTCCGGTATATGTACGTTTGTGAACTATCAATTGAGTGCTCTGTACAAATGTGTAGTCACAATCTGAACAGTGAAATGGCTTTGCACTCATATGAGTGCGTATATACTTTATTAACGTATATTGTTGTACAATTTTATAACCACAATCGAAACACTCAAACAACTTTTCACCTGTATGTGTAAGTTAATGTACTACCAAGGCAAACTTGGCTCGACATTTGTAATCACAATTGGAACAGTAAAATAGTTTTCCACCGCTATGTGTACGTTTATGAACTTAACTTGCGGTTGAGATCTCTAGACACATTTGTAGTCACAATCTAAACAATGAAATGGGTTTGTATGAGTGTGTACGGGTTTACCGAGCCATACTTTGCTCAGTAAGGCCCAAGGCATTCGCCATTTCGTGCATCATCTAACAAAGCAGATATCGGAATGGTGAATGCTTCAGGCTAGACTACCATTTTATAGTTTTTCCATTAATTGAAGAGGCGTAGTTTTAAAAAACTTAGCCGTAAGAAATATTTAAAGAAAATATTGTACAAGTGTATCAGAACTTTGGTTATATAGCTTTTGTTAAGTTCTAATTAAAATAGGTCCAATTAATATAAGATCAAAAGGAAAATGAACAAAAGCGATTTATTTCTGTACTCTAAAGTTTAGAGTCTAAACAAACTAATAAACTGCGTTTCTTTTTCCTTACTTTTATGGTAAGCTACAAAGCAAAAACAGTAAGAAGACATAATACGAAAACGTAAAGATTGAAAAAGCACGCGAGAAAAGAAAGACATAAAGAGAGAGAGAGAGAGAGAGAGATAAAAATGGAAACATACTCAGCCATAAAGCGAATCGTTAAATCAACTTTTACGAAGTTTGAAAAACTTTCCATGTCCCGCGTCTACCTTTTATCTCACTGTATTATTTGATGTTTTAAGGTAATCGGTACTTATGCGTAGCTGGAAAGCAAAGAAAAAAACAGCGTTAAGGCAACTATCATTCCGAGATTTGTTTCTCTTAAAGGGTTGCCAGTATGTGTGTTTTCGTTAATATCAATATATATTATTCCATTGGTTTTTTAATTCATAAAACTAGTCTTCGAAAACATTGCTCTGATGGAGATAAAGCTGCCATATCGGCAGTATTTTTTTTTTTGTTCCAATTGACTTAGAGATGCGATTTCTATTGAGAATCAGAGACTCTTCAAAGGCTTCTTCAAAGGCTTCTTCAAAGGCTCTTCAAAGGCTTCAATTACTTATAAGATTACAATAGTAACTAGTCTACGCTATAAATCGCCTACCCATGAATTCGTCTGTTCCCCATATTTGCTTATGGCGCGGAGAGCTTTGCTGATTGTTTTGTCGCGGCCGCTCTTTTCTGCTTCGCACGGCAGATTTCTTTGACTTTGATTTTCAATTCGGCATGTATTCGCCAACAGATGAATTCCCCGGGCCTCATAATTGCCTAGGGCTCGGACAGGTTTGTTGTCCGCTCTTGTGTCACTATTAGGTAATTTCGAACAGAGCAATCTGGTGTCCTTCGCACAGCAGACTGCCTAGAACTATTGAATTATTCTCCAACCCATAGATCCTCCCATATTTGTCTACGTGGCGGACTGTTTCGCCGTTCGCTTTGCCGCGACCTGCGATCGCTTTTGAGTCACTCTTGAGAAATTCCTAACAGGCGCGGTGTGGTGTGCTTCGCCAGACTGTCTTGAACTTTTAAATTTGTTTATGCATGCATTCGCTTGCTTATGAAATCCCCTGTAAATTTTCATATCAAGTGTAAAACTTCTTGAAAACTAAAACTCCAAAAATTCGTAAGAATTGGTGTTTCATTTTGTTCAAATGTCATGCAAACCTGCTTGCAGTGAAGTAAAGAATCAGTTTTGCAGCATATCCTGTAAGGAGGTTTCCTTAAGCTCAGCAGACGTTTATTTTAGGTCACCTTAAAGCTATGCGGGCCCCTGGAGGTTAGTACCGTCAACAATTTTTATCTACAAACGATGTAATATACTTGGACTTGGTATGGGGTTAGCAACGACACTAAGGTTTCAAGAGGACTGCACGGACTATATAAATTTAAGAACCCCTACAAAGGGAATCCTTTTTCGTGCTCTCAACTGTTTAATATGGGTGTTCTGTTGTTCTGTTCCACAAATTTGCAGAAGATTTCGTTTAACATCATATTTAGCATCCATCTAACTGGGGCATACAGTCCGCTTTTGTCATTTGTGAATACCTGAAGGAGCTGGTATCAAATCTGGATAATTGCTTAACGGATTGAAAGCACAAGGCTAGCTCAATTTGTTGATGTTCATGAAAGCAGCACAGATTGTCGACACTTGTTCCACGGAAACTCGTGGTTGTCTTAGACTTTTTCCCTTACAAAGACACCCACTCACTTGAAACTGTCGAAACTAGCGACGAATGTATTCAGGAGGCAGCGGATTAAAGTCTCATCACCTGCATTGTGACATCCAAATGTGTTCTGTTGAGAACGTGAAACGCCTTTTTCTGAGAACTCGCCATTCCAAGTGTAAACAAACAAGTGGAATGACGCAGCGCCATTAAAAACTTAGAGTACTCCTCTTTCAGTGACTAATCCATTGCTTGACTGACTCATCCACTGACTTCATGACATTGCTTGAACACTAAACCAATGAGTGATAAAGTCGATACAATTTTTTTATGACAGACGAAAATTAATTTTCATTTGCACCTCAACTTTTCTTCAGGTACTTCATTACCTTCCACTCCTCATGTACCAGCTTCGGCTGCACTTCTAAAGCACGAAGCTAAATTCTTCCAGAAAAATCAGGTTTTAGCTAGCTCTGCTCAAGAAAGCAGGTGTGCATCTTGCCGATCAATCTGTTGCAATTTTGAAAGCGTTATCAATAACCTCGTGGATTCGTCAAAAAAAGAAATCTGCAACCCGGTAGAGAACATTAAGGCCAGGCTACAATCATGTAACCCACAAAATCTTCCAATAGACCAGGCATACTTCCACCGCTTACGTCAATGCCGATGACAGGGCCAGCCACTTTTAGTTTCTTACTTCAAATCTAGTTACTTTTATCAAAATTCAAATCGTAAGCCAAAGCGCATGTTCACAATTCAAATTTCGCACTTAAATCCCAGACCTGACATGATCTCCCAGACGCCAGCTAGGATTTTTAAACGATAACTGTCAAACTCGCAACCTATGTATGATAGATCCAAGAAATGACAGCGTGACGTCACAGATAACTATAGTCAAAGCTGCACGCAGGATATAGTAGTATTTGTGACGCGAGCCGCAGATAATTACTGTCGGAGTTGCAGGTTAAGCCTGCAATGGAGTATTAAAACATTTAAGTTGGTAATCTTATATTTTTAACCAAGGCCTAAGTTACAGTCCAAAACTTTATCGACGTCATACGATCGTATTTAATGGGGATAGTTTTTATACAACATTTCGAAGTTAGACGTGAATGTTCTAAATATTAGGCACTTATCACAATTCAGCCATTACGATTTGTCTGACTTTAGATTACTATTTGGTGCACAGTAAATTTCTTATAAAAGAATGCTACATGTGTTCCATATTATTCTGTATTTGATATCCTATTCCAAACACTGTGAATAATCCCACCACTCCCACTATAAGTTTTACAATAGATTACTTAAAGCAAAAGTTTGTCTTATAGCTGACTTATAGCTAACTCGCGCTTATAGCTAACCCCGTAACTTAATATTCCTTCACCTCAAATTTTAATTAATCCAGTAATTAATTAGGATAACAATCGATTAGCACACAGCCATATAGTTGTCGCTACCCCCAAGTTATATTGTAATTAAAAAGTAAATAGAAATATTTGGATGTAACTCCATGCGAAAATTAGAGTCTCGACCCACCGCTTTATTAATTTGCTTTAAAATATAGGTCTTACAAAATGTGACGGATTTGCTTCTACAATTTTTCCAGTACCCAAAATGTAAGTGAACTTGAAATTATTATAGACTATATCTAGAAAATTGTTAAAGCTAGACCTATCATATTGGGTCTCGTTTTAAAGAGAATCATAAAAACTATCAGAATCTGCAAAAATATTACTTTCACGCAGATTTACAGCAAGAGGTTGTCGAATAATGGCAAGTGGTATTATATAGAGTGTAAGGACCCTGAATTTAAGGTTTAATCTTATTTAAACATTTAAATTTCTGTATTTTTTTCAAACAGTCCAATAACAAATTGGATAACACTCGATTAACATACAGACATATGGCCTATCGTTCTACGTTAATTAGTAATTTCCTGTCCTCAGTGAGCATGCTGAACAAAAATGTTAAAACACTAAACATTAAGTGTATGCAAATATTTATTTAAATGGCTTTTTGAAGCACTAGTTAGTAGCAAACAGGATCCAATCAGTCTTAAACTCCCAATTTATATCATAACTACTTAAACCCGGCCACGCTTAGCTGCGGCTCAGTATGATATGAAATCCGCGGCCACGGCCAGCGACATGGCCTAATTGTCGTGGTTTTGTCGCTGCCAGCGATATGGTCTAATTGCCGCGATTAGCAACATGGCCTATATAAAACACGCGCGTATTCGGATGCAAAGCTATGTCAAAATTTCAAGAATATGTGTTCCCGCATTCCCGTATTCCGCAGTAAGTATATAAAAATACATGCGTATTCGAATGCAACTTTGTTTCAATTTTTTTTTTCCATATTCCCGTATTCCCAATTATTAATAATTTTTTTTCCATGTTATTCCCGTATTAGCAATTATTAATTTGCGAAAGTATCTCATAAAATGGAACGGATTTTATTGTATAACTTTTTTCCTAGCTAAAATTAAGTGATCTTGAAAATTTTTACTCAACTCATTATAGACTTTAAATTAAGACCTATCATCTAGGGTGTCGTTTTAAAGAGAATCATAAAAGCTATTACAATCAGCAAAAATGTTAACGTTTACGCAGATTTATAGCAAGAGGATGTCGAATTACGGCAACTCGTATTATATAGATTGAAATGTCCCAGAGTTTAATGTTTAATCTCATTTAAATATTATAACATATTTAATTTAATTTTCTATATTTTAATTTTTTTAAATTAGTCCATGAATTAATTAGGAATTAATCCATGAATCGATTAACACTCGGACATATAGCTGGCGCTGTACGGTAATTAGTACTTTTATGTCCTTAATGAGCATGCTGAACAAAAATGTTAAAACAGTAAACATTACGTGTATGCAAATACATATATTAATGGCTTTTTCAAGCAGCAGACGTGGTAGCGGACGTGGTCCAATCGGGCTCAAACCTCGATTTATATCGTAATTAAAAATTGAATAGAAATATCTGGATGTAATTCCATACCAGGGTCTCAGGGTCTCGGTCTCCAAAATCAGGGTCTCGACCACTGATAATAAGAGCAACTATTAATTTGCAATAGTATCAAAATATAGGTCTTATAAAATGTGACGGATTTGCTACTAGAATTTTTCCCAATGTAAGTGACCTTGAAAATTTTTCAAACTTATAATAGACTATATCTAGAAAACTGTTAAAAGTAGACCTATCATTTTGGGTATCGTTTTAAAGAGAATCATAAAGCTATCAGGATCCGCAAAAATGTTCCTCATTTCCTGTGCTGAGTGAGCTTCCTGAACAAAAATGTTAAAATAAGTAACGTTAAGTGCATGTAAAGATTTATTTAAATGGCCTTTAGAAGTATTTGGATCTAACTCCATACGAAAATTAGAGACTCGACCCACTGCTGACAATAAGAGTAACTATTAATTTATGATAGTATCAGCTAATAGCTGTCATAAAATATAACAGATTAGCGTCGATAACTTTTCCGCTTTCTAAAATGTGTGACCTTGAAAATTTTCAAACTTATTATAGACTATATTTAGAAACCTGTTAAAGCTAGATCTATTATCTTGGGTATCATTTTAAAGAAAAGTATAAAGCTATCAAGAGCTGCAAAAATGTTACCTTTAGGCAAATAATAGCAAGAGGTTGCCGAATGACGTCAAGTCGAATTGTATGTACAGTAATGACCCAGAATTAAATGTTGAATCTTATTTAAATATTTTATCTAATTTTCTGTATATTCATTTTTTAAATTTTCCTTGAATTACTCCAGTAATTAATTAGGATATACTCTATTAGCATACGGGCGTATGCTCTGTCGCTGTACTGTAATTAGTACTTTTCTGTCCTGAGTGAGCTTGCTGAACAAAAATGTTAAAACAGGAAACATTACATGTATGAAACTATTTATTTAAATGGCCTTTTCAAGCACTAGTTACTAGCGGACGGAGTCCAGTCGGCCTCAAACCTCCAACTTTAATAGCAATTAAGAATTAAATAGACCATGTTTGAATATAAGTGCATCCGAAAATTAAAATGATAAATTATTAATTTGCAATAGTATCAGGTTATAGATCTCAGAAAATGTAACACATTTGCTTCTATAACTTTTTCCATACCTAAAATGTAAGTGACCTTAAAAATTTTCAAGCATATTATAGAAGATATCTAGAAAACTGTTAAGCTAGCAGTACACGCTCGTCGAGACGACGCGAGCGTGAGCCCTCCCGTGCTAGAGCCGAGAGTAGTGTGTACACTCTCGGGCCAGATCCTTGATTGGCTCTCTTGTAGACTTACACGTGACCGGTGTGCAGTTGGCGATGAAGAATATAATGTTCTGTGTTACTGCAGTTTACGCTGCGTACTGTTATTATAAATTTATAAAAAAATTTACTTACCACAAATACAATCACAAAATGGAAATATTCTAAATAATTAAACACACGTTTTATAATATAACAGAGCAAAAGGGAGCGTGTACTGATAGTGCAAAAGTCTCGCGCGATTGCATAATTTACACTCTCGAAAGACCCCCTACTTGCTATCGCGCCTCCTTGACTCGTGCTAGAGATCGCTACTACCTCGAGCGCTCCGAGGAAGAGGTGAGACGGGACGAGGCGACTTGTGACAACCAAGTACACTCTCGTGTTCCGCTGGTCTCGTATTGCTTCTCCAAGCGTGTGATGCTAGCATTAAAGTTACAACTATCATCTTGGGTATCGTTTAATAGAGAATCATAAAAGGTATCAGAATCTACATAAATGATACTTTACGCAGATTTATAGCAAGAGGATGTCCAACTTGTATTATATAGACTGTAATGTCCCAGAATTTAATGTTTAATCTTATTTAAATATTTTATCTAATTTAATTTTCAGTTTACTTTTTCAATTAGTCCAGAGTTAATTAGGATAACAATCGATTAGCACACGGACATATAGGTGTCATTGTACGCGAATTAGTAATTTCATGTCCTTTATGAGCTTGCTGAACAAAAATGTTAAAACAGTAAACATTACGTGTATGCAAATACATATTTAAATGGCTTTTTAAACCACTAATTAGTAGCGGACGAAGTCCAATCGAGTTCAAATCCCTAATTTCTATCGTAATTAAAAATGGAATAGAAATATTGGGAAATAAGTTCATTTCATCCGAAAATAAAAATATCGGTCCTCCGCTGACAATAAAAACAATTATTTATTTGCAATTGTATCAGCATATTGGTCACATAAAATGTAACGTATTTGTCTCTATAACTTTTTCCATAGATAAAATGTAAGTGACTAATTAGGATCAGTAATTAATTAGGAGAACAATCAATTAGTACACAGAATGGTGTAGCTCTCGCCATACGGTAATTAGTCGCTTCCTGTCCTCAGTGAGCTTCCTGAACAAGAATGTTAAAAAAGCCGCAATTTATTGCGTAATTTATAGCGTCCGAAAATTAAACCGCTGACAATTATTAATTTGCGCTAGTATCAGGTTATAGGTCTCTTAAAATGTAAGACATTTGCTTCTAGAACTTTTCCGGTAGGAAAAGTATTAAACTTATTATAGACTATATCTAGGAAACTGTTAAAGTTAGACCTGTCATCTTGGGTATCGTTTTAAAGAGAATCGTAAAAACTATCAGAATCTGCAAAAAAGTTACGTTTACGCAGATTTATAGCAAAAGGTTACAGAATAACGGCATTCGTATTATATAAACTCTAATGTCCCAGAATAATTTTCTATATTTTAATTTTTTTTCAACTAATTATTTGTGTGATATAAAGAAATGAAAAATGATATGACTGTAAATTGCCGTAAAGCAATTTTATTATACACACATCCAGTTCATCATTTTTCCACGCTTTTTCTTCAAGCTATAATTTCTGTTATTTGCGCAAAGCAAACCGAAGAAATAGTAAGTGCATATATACATATATACACCAGCATTGAATATATACATAGTTATACACCTTTACTTATTTCTTTTTTCTTTTTCTTCAGCAGCTCGAGGCGCGATAAATTTCTATTCGGCTCTTAAGGAAATAAATTCCTTTGCGCCATTATAGTAAATCAGTGCAGTAAATTTCAAGCCCAAAAGGTATTCTGGATTCTATTTAACATTTTATATGTGTATGTGTCCGTGTAGGTAAGCTATATACTCAAAATTAGATTTTAACACACATTTGCATTGTTTTATTAAGTACAGAATCAGTGGATAAGTGGTGAACCCTAGATTACAATACTTAACGGTGGATTATGCTATTTATAGCACGTTTATAAAATTTATAAATCAAAGAAATTTCGTTAAAATTTTACAATTTTGAAAATACGTGCAGATAGCGGATTTAGATTTCTTTGCGAGGAAAGTTGAAGAGAAGGCAAGTCGGAATATAGGAAACTTACTATCGGAGAAAAGGAATGGGTATAAAAGAGTGGAGGGGCGGGGGGCAAATGCAGAGTGGATATGGGGGAGAAGAAAAGGGAAAAAGAGGAGTGCAAGAATACTGAAAATGGCTAGTGGAAAGAATAGTGGGAATGATGAGGATATAAACGAGGAGGACATGAGGAGGATAGAAATGAAGAGGAAGTATTAAGAGGAATTAAGCAGAATGGAAAAAGCAATTGCGGCAGGACCTATAAATTTCCAAGTGAATTATGGGAATATCTAAATAAGAGAGGATTTAAAACATTAGTAAGAGGATTTAAAGAGATTTGGAATGGGAGAGAGAATATGCCAGAGGAATGGATGGAAGGCATTGAGGCAAGGAAATAATAGCAATATATAAGAGACGGGATGAAGAATAATTGGGATTGTAAGAGGAATGTATGTAGGGATGAACGTCAGAACAAAAGTGAGAAATTGAGTACCTGTTGGTTTGAATATGATCCTTTCCGGAATATGGTCCTCACCGGATGTTTCCTTGTGGTTCAACGTTATATAATATTTTATATTGTGTTTGATGAACTAATCAATGGCGAATTCTGCATTCGTTAATGATCTATGATTTTAATGATTTTCATTGGTATCTTGTCCATTAATAACTTGTGTAGCACACCTTGACTCTGGTCGTAAGCTTTTTTGAAGCCAGAAAATCTGCGTATTCATGTCCATTCTTTAGTTTACCTGGACCTTCAGTCACAATGGCTTCTAAACTTGCCACCTGTTACACTGTAGACAATTAGAGTAATTAATATGTCGGGAGTATTTTTGTGCGTTCTCCTGTGCCTTTTCCTTTTTTGTTGAAATTTGTGAAATCATTATTATAATTATTGCTATTCGCTACTTTTTTGGATAGTTTCCTAATTCAATCGATTTATGGCCTATTTGGACTAATTCCGCATTGGCTTCTGGCATCAAAACCGTTTTATAATGTTGTCTATTGTGTTTCCTAAAATGATCAGTGGCTAATTCTGCACGCGTTATTAATGACCTACATGCTTCATGTTAGTGTCTAGTTTTTTGTTCGTTGGATGGATCTTGATAATAAAATTGTTCCTCGTAGAAAAAATAATCCTCCGTTTGACATTATTGGACTGTTTGTGACCTTGAGTTTTCTCATCCTACATAAAAATTTCACACAATTGGATTTCATCATCTTCATAAGCTTCCGCTAGTTGTTCTTCCCATATTGCCTCTTTTTTGAGTTTCAGCATGATATACACGTCTCTTCGTATTTTTCTGGAACTATTTTGCCTTCCTCTGTACATTTTTCGTTTTACTTATTTCTTTTTCTAGTTTCTTAATATTGTATTTGTTTCCGTTGTTAGTTGCCATTAGACTTTCTTCCATGTTCTTCTGTACGGTGCTTTATTCTATAGTGTAAAAGTGCAAAGTGCAAAAGTGTACGCGCCGCCATATAAGTGGGCGATAGTGGGTGTTCTGAAATAAGCATCTAGATTGGAATGAGATTATTGATTAAGTATAGGTAAAGTTTTGTTGAAATTGATAAGTTAAATAAATATGGACTGAATTGTAAGTCAAATAAATATGGATTTAGAGTATTAAGACACGTTTCATGTGTGAGCCTAAGTGTTCAATAAGCCTACATGTTATGTGTTCAGATAAACTCAATACACTCTCAACAAAAAAGTCTTAACTCAATACATTCTCAAACTGAATGCATTCGCAGCAAAATAAACTAAATATATTCCCAGCATAAACTCAATATATTCTCATCATAAACTCAATACATTCTCATAAATAAACTCATTATACATTATCAGTAAAAAATACCTTACAGTTTATCTGATGTCATAACATGCAAATTATTAATCTTTTTAATACAATATACATGTAATCCGAATTATCATTCAGTTAACCAGAATGGTATCAGTAACCAAATAGAAGCTTAGGGACAAAATGGACTAGAAATAGCTCTTCACAAATCAGAAGGTATTATGTCAACTGGTAAGAGGAAAGTAGAATCTCTCAACATATATATAAAAGAACATACAAGAATATTTCAGAAGAATATCAGATATCTCGGAGCACTACTATACTGAAATAAGCATTTGTATTGGAATGACATTATTAGTTTAGTATCGGTAAAGTTTTGTTGATATTCGTATGTCACATAAATATGAATTGTATTGACTAGAGTCTCAAGGCACGTCTCATTTATGAGCCTAAGTGGATGTGTTCATATAAACTCAATACCTTCTCAGCAAAAATGTCTTAACTCAATACATTCTCGAACTTAATTAATACTTTCTGAACAAAAATAAACTCAATGAACGCAATACATTCTCAGCATAAACCTAAATAAACTCAATACAAACTCAATACAATCTCATAAATAAACTCAACACATTTTCAGCAAAAATGTCTTACCGTGGAAAGTAACTTTATCTGACCGAGGAAACCACCTATATCTGAGGGCATTACATCAAAATTATTAATAAGCATCTAGACGGCATTTAGATGGTTCTGAAATAAGCATATAGATAGGAATCAGATTATTGGTTTAGTAACGGTAATGTATTGTGGAAATTGGTACGTCAAATAAATATAGATTGCATTGGTTAGAGCCTGAAGACACGTGTTCATTGTGTGCCTAAGTGGATGTATTCAGGTAAACTCAATATATTCTTGGCAAAAATGTCTTAATTCAATACATTTCCAAACATAATACATTATCAGCAAAAATAAACTCAATAAATGCAATTCATTCTCAGTATAAACTCAAATACACTCAATACAAACTCAATACACTCTCAGCAAAAATATCTTACGGTGGAAACCACCTTTATCTGACCGGGGAAATCACCTTTATCTGTCGCCATTACATACAAATTATTAATTAGCATCTAGATAGCATTGAAATGCTTCTGAAATAAGCATCTACATAGGAATGAGATTATAGGTTTAGTATCTGTAAAATATTGTTGATATTGGTATGTCAGAGATATATGGATTGTATTTCCTAGAATCTCAAGCTGTATGTCATTTGTGAGTCTAAGTGAATGTGTTCTGATAAACTCAATACATCCTCAGAAAAAAATGTTTTAACTCAATACATTCTCAAAGTTAATAATTTCTCAGCAAAAGTAACTGAATACATTTACATTTTCGGCATAAACTCAAATAAATGCAATACAAACTGAATACAACCTCATAAATCAACTCAATACATTCTTAGCAAAAATGTTGTACCCTGGAAAGCACCTTTGTCTGACCGGGAAAATCACCTTCATCTGACGGCACTACATCCAAATTATTAATAAGCATATAGATGATTCTGAAATAAGCATCTAGATAGGAATGAGATTATTGGTTTAGTATCGGTAAATTATTGTTGAAATTGGAACATTAGATAAATATGGATTGTATTAGTTGGAGTCTAAAGACTCGTGTCATTTGTGAGCTTAAGTGGATGTGTTCAGATAAACTCCATACATTATCAGCAAAAATGTCTTAACTCAATACATTCTCAAACTTAATACTTTCTCGGTAAAAATAAACTCGAAAACATTCTCAACATAAACTCAAATAAACTCAATACAAACTCAATACATTCCCATGATTAAACTCAATACATTCCCATGATTAAACTCAATACATTCTCAGCAAAAATGTCTTAGAGTGTAAAGTTTTATTAAAATTGGTATATCAGATAATTATATTATTGGCTAGTGTTTCCAGGCTAAGTATTGGCTACAGTCTCAACAAAACGTGTCACTTATAAGCCTAAGTGGATAATGTGTTAATTCACACTCAATACATTCTCAGCAAAATGTCCTAACTTAATACATTTTTAATACATTCTCCCACTCGATATACTCATCAAAAATAAACTCAATACATTCTCGGCATAAATTCAATACAAACTCAATACATTCTCAAAAATAAACTCAATACATTCTCAGCAAAAAATGCCTTGCAGTGGAAAGCAACTTTATCTGACACCATTACATCCAAATAATTAATTTTAATTTTAAAACCAATCTACATGTAATCCGAATTATCACTCAGTGAAATAGAATGGAATCAGTAACCAAAAAAAAAAAGCTTTCTATAAAATTTAAATAAATATAGGATGCTTTAATAAACTGTTTGGAAACCACTCTTGCAGTTACAAATGTACAAACAATATCACCAACACTAATTACTTTGACCCTATTCGAGAAATACAACGCCATAACAATTATATCTTTTCCCTATTCGAGGACCGGTATAGATGTCCGAGACATATCCCTGCCTTAATTAAATTCGAATTCTTGTTATCTAATCGCGAGAATGTCACTACACTAATTGTATACGCTAAAGGAGCATGTCCAGAGCATCCTGCTTATGACATTTTGTAATACCATTAATATTATTAGTCCGTGCATGTACTGGATAGTTTGGACAAGAAACACACTCTAAGTTTTATTAGTTTGATTTTATATCGATTTAAAATGTAATACTTTTTTGTATAAATGTCCCACAATCATTGTAATCGTTGGGGGGGGGGCAAGGTTAATATTTAATTATTGAGAGGAGTACAATTTAAAAACTAAAAATTAGAATCAATTTAAGTGACTGATGAAAATATCGTTTAGTATTGGAGTAACAAATTGATGAACACTAGAGGTGCGCAAAAAACAGCCCGCCCGTTCGAGCCTGAACAAGAGCAAGGGGACTAGGGCCGTTAGGACCTTTTCGACGCTTAGGGCCTTAAAATTCGTTTTAGGCCTCAAAGGCTCTAAGGGTTTTTTAATTATAAATAAAAATATTTAAACCTGGCTCGGGCACACCCTTAACGGAAATTACCGGCCTCTAGTGAACACTATTGGAACATTATTGACTTTCATTATCATCATTCCTAGTATAACAAAGAACCTAGTCTAACCGACTAACCTAGTGTAACAAAGAAAAAACCTGCTTCACTTTATTTAATGACCACCATTACACAAACGTTTGCCGAATAAAAAAAAACTATTAATTTTCTCGCACAGATTGCGTTAAGGCAACAACTAAATAAACATAATTTGCACTGTATCAACGTTCGAACTAAATAAATATATTAAATACAATGGCCTTCTTTGTGCGTCTTTTGTCAATTTCGCTTTTATTTTTTCCCGGCTTTCACCTGTATTTAGTTTCATTAGACGCGGGGATTATCCATACATTATTTATACAAACTCCCTCAAAATAAGGGTTTCCACATTATGATAAACATTTATACTATTTAATTACCTTTCGACACTTTTAGTAGTTTCTGTATTTACAACGTGTTTTTGCGAGAAATTATAAAGTCATCACGAAGAAATAATGCTGTAGTAAAGTTTCAAAATAAACATGATTTCGCGCAACACTGATGGTATGAACATGTAAAATGCATCGTTAAATGCGTTGCATGCATTAAATGTGGTTATATTCGAGACAAATATACAATTGTTATAGCGCCAAATGTAGTATTTCAGTGGGAAATAGGGTTAAATTTAGATAAAATAGGTTTAGTCTTGGAGTAGAACCTTCTAGTCCAGTTCAGTTTGTAGAGCTTTATCAAGAAATTGTGTTGACAGTTTCAGTATTTACTGTAAGTATTTGCAAAAAGTTATAGTCACGAAATTATAGTTCTGTATCTACTTGCCGCAACCGAGTTCAAAACTTGGACAACCAAGCCGTTGAAAGAAACAAGAATTTAGCTTGGACCAGGTGTTCCACAAGACTCCGTGCTTGCCCCACTACTCTACATTGCATATTGCTATGATATGCCTCAACCTCTAACCCAGGATTGTCACAGTCCTCTTTATGCTGATGACACAGCTTTCTGGGCCTGCGGGCCTCAAACAAAAAACCTTAGCCACAACATTCAAAACTGTCTTGACACGATTTTCGACTGGGCAAAAAATGGCGAGTAACGCCACATCCCAATAAACCACAAGCCATTCTGATCCAGCACCCCAACTACATAAAAAATAAACATCAGTATGTTCTGAAATCCAACTCCGCTTATGGGTAAAAACCTATTCCACTAAGGGATGAGGTAACGTACCTAGGCATAACTTTCAGCTGGGAAAAAGACCTAGACTCCACCTTAGCCAGAGTTAGAAAGCGAGTTAACCTAATTTCAAGTCTCAGAGGACGACTAGGAGGCTGTAACTCCAAAACACTTCATCATACCTACAAAACATATATAAGACCAATTATTGACTACAGAGCAATTCTATACAAATCAGCCACAAACAATGAAATTCTTAGGAAAATCCACAAACTCCACGACAAATTTCCAAGCGTCAATCTATATGAAAACTGCGCGGCCACCCCTATCAGCGACATATTGAAAACACTTCAATCTAAATATCCACTTAGACGCTCACAAGAAAACAACC